>QLTV01001504.1:162731-177265 GCA_003457575.1 Thermophis baileyi
TTTGTAGGGCAGCAGCTTTGTTGGTGGTGTTAAATAGTTTTACGTCATCAGCGAAGAGGATGCAGCTGCTTATAATATGATCGCAAAGGTCATTTATGTAAAGTAGAAAGAGTGTGGGTCCTAAAACGCTGCCTTGGGGGACACTGCTGTTAACTGGTGCAGGGTTTGATAGGGTGCTCCCTATTTTGACTACTTGATTACTTAATAATTTTGATTACTTAATAGATTAGACAAATTTTCTATCAGGAACAATATAATTCCTCAGCTCACCTCACTTAAGATTATAGGATGAAGAATATAGTTTGATGTATAGAACTACAGTTATAAGCACTGAGCCATCAGTAGTAACTTCTTTAATCTTAATTAGGTATCCAATGATACTTGAACATGAAACTTGGTTGTATTTATGGAATTAACTTATTTTGAGTATTTATTTACTTTTCTAGCTTGCCTTTTCTGACTGAAGAATTGTTCTCCAGCTTCTAAAGTAATCAGATTCTTTAATAGTTTAATTAATCTGGGTTTAAGAGATTTAACAGATTAACAAATAAATTATAGCAAGTCATATTGTTCACTATTAAGAATGATTACATATAAAGATTACATACAGATTAACAGAGTTGGGACCTTGTTGGTCATCTAGTCCAACCCCCCGCCCAAGCAGGAGACAGCTCTTTGGACTGTTGGCAGGGGCGGCAGCCATTTTTAAATGACTGCTACAAAGCTGGGGCAACCGGACTAAGTTTATGTGCAGGAGCGGTGTTTTGATAAAGTGCTGATACTGGTGAACAAGTTACCAACTCACAGGTAAAGGGCAATTTTTAATTTGGAATTAGACAGGCTGGAAATAGCGGAGCTCCAATGAGCTCCGCGAAAATCCAGTCTGACAAACCGTTGTCGGGGGGGGGGGGCCTTCGGACCGGAACCATCCTGTAGGGACGGTGAAGGAGAGGCGTCTTGGACGACCAAGAGGAGCAGGCAAGTTCCTCGATCAGTCAGAGACAGCTCTTTGGACTGTTGGCAGGGGCGGCAGCCATTTTTAAATGACTGCTACAAAGCTGGGGCAACCGGACTAAGTTTATGTGCAGGAGCAGTGTTTGGACGGAGTGCTGAAATCGGGTGAGAGAGTGGCCAACTCACAGGTAAAAGGCAACTTTGAAGTTTGATTTTAAAAGAATTTCCCGAGCTGAAAATAGCGGCTAATTGGCATTTTGGAACTGCATAGAGAGAAGAAAGAAAGCGGAGGCTAAACAACTAAAGCCCAAGAAGATTATTTTTGTTATAATTGCAATTGGAGAAACATAAAATAATAAAAGGAAGAAATCCGGGAGAAAGCTTTTTTTTGTGTGTGTGGATTTAAAGGTTTTTTTTGACAGCTTTGACAACCAGCTGGTTTGAGTGTATTGTGGATTGGAGAGAGCCATCTGCTGGAGAGAAGAAAATATTGCAACTCTTTGTGGAAACTAAGAGAGAAAGTGCAGCTGTGACCTTGGTTGTAAGAAGATAACTTAGAAACCCTGAGAACTTTTAAGGAGTGTTTGTTTTGCCTATACTGTTTGGCTTTGTTTTTCTACGGCTGCGGAAGACAATAAATTTTGGAATTGGATTGGATTAATATTAGAATTGGACACATTAGAAGTAAAAAAAAAGAGACTATCTGGACCTTAAGTTCTAATTAAATGTGATAGAATATAAAAAGCTTAAAAATCTGTTAAATTGGCAACATGGAGATTTGGATGTATGAGGAATTATTTGAGATGTTAAAAAATATGTGTGAAACCCTAAAAGGAGATAAAAAGTCAGAAACTTTGTTGGAATATACAGAGCATGAAATAGGAGAAGAGTCAGAAATTTTGCTGGAATACACAGAGCAAGAAATAGGAGAGAAGGTGGTAAAAGAGAATACAAATGAGGAACAAGAAAACAACATTGAAGAAGAAGGGACTGAAAGCAAAAAACAGTTTGATGATTTCACTGGGATTTACAGTGGCACAAAAAGAGTTGAATGTCCCCCAAAAAAGAATCAATCAAAGGGTAAAGAGGGAAATAGTGGGAAGAGATTAGGGAAAATTGGGGGGGGAGAACCACTCAAATAATATATTCAAAAGAGAGAAAAAGGACTTAGGAGAAAAGATATAAGATACATAAAAATAAAAAAAGAAAAAGATGAAGAAGTTAAGGGAATGGGATAAAAGGAGAAAATTAATAAGTGGAATTTTTGAGAGACCAAAAGAAAATGGTTAGAGGGGGGAAGGTTAGTGGAAAGGAGGAAGGAAAAGAAGGTTTATATTAGTAGACTTAAGAAAATTGTATTAATATTGTGGATAGTTAATCAAGTTAAAGGGTTTTTATGTTAGATTTGAATATGATGATGTATATTGTTTTTGAAAGGGTAATTTGGTTTAACTTTAAAGACAATTTAAATTAAATTAATGATGACAAGCACAACATCCAGCCTTAGAACTGACAATGAAGATGCTGAAGTAGTGGATAGCTTCTGCCTTTTACGGTTGACTTTCAACAGTAAAGGAACAAGCAGTGAAGAAATAGCGCACAAACTACCACTTTGCAAAGCAGCAATGAACACATTGGAAAGGATATTCAGATGCTGGGACACACTTTGGAAACAAAGGTTGAACTTAGAAGAAGCAGGATAGAAAAATTGATAGTTTTCAATGCTGGTGTTAGAGAAGACTCTTGAGAATGGACAGGCAAGATTTAATCAATGAACAAATGAACCCCAAGTTTTCCCTTGAGGTACAAATGACCAGGTTCAAATGAGCATACTTCAGACACATTATGTGAAGACCTAGGGCAGTAATGGCGTACTCTTTCGGCACCAAGTGCTGAAAAGGTCACGCGGAAACGTCGCGTGCGCTCGTGGGGGGCACGCTCCGGAAAAGCCAAACTTCCGGGTTCTAGCGCGCATGCGTGCCCGATGATCAGCTGGCCGGCACGCATGCGCAGGCCGGTTTTCGGCACTGCTGCGCGCGCAAAGGGATTGCACTCTGGAAAAGCCGAACTTCCGGGTTCTGGTACGCATGCGCACCCGACAATCAGCTGGCTGGCATGCATGCACACACCGGTTTTCGGCACTGCATGCGCGCTAGAAACCCGGAAGACAAACAGGCAAGGCCGCGAGTTCCGGGCAACATGGCTTCGCGTGCCACTTTGGGCATGCATGCCATAGGTTCGCCATCATGGACCTAGGAAAATCTGTTAGGAAAGGTGGAAGAAAAGAGAAAAAGTAGACAACCAGAAGCACCACTTGACGCATTAGATAAGAGATATTGGAGAATCTTGGACTATCTATGCAGTCAATAGGAGTCAACCCTAATTTGTTGATACATAATCAATAACTCACCAAACAAATTCATTTGGGGAACAATAGTAGGAAAGGCATGGAAAAAGTCTAATTTTAATTAATAAAGCAGCTTTAAGATTGAAACACTTACAGAGTGATTGAAACAACCCATGTCACCCTGAGTGGAACATTTTATTCTCAAAGACATTCAAATTGAAACATTAGTTGAATCTCACATTTCTTTACTTTCTCTGTAGATGTTATACTAGATGAGACTTTCCCACCCAAAAGGTCTATTGTTAGTAGGATTAAAAGGAGGACCTGAAACAGCAGCTATGTTGAGGACAACTTTGCCTACAGTCTGAAAAATAAGATACTGACAACCTCTTCATAAATATTTTTTGCAATGTGCAAAAATAGAATATGAATCCTTATATTGCTACCATGTAAAAAATAGAATAGAATAGAATAGAATAGGATAGGATAGGAGCTGGAAGGGACCTTGGAGGTCTTCTAGTCCAGCCCCCTGCTCAAGCAGGAGAACCTATACCATTTCAGACAAGTGACTGTCTAGTCTCTTCTTAAAAACCTCCAGTGATGGGAGCACCCACGATTTCTGAAGGCAAGCTGATCCACTGGTTAATTTTTTTTCACTGTCAGGAAATTTCTCCTTAGTTCTAGGTTGCTTCTCTCAAACCATTGTTTCTTGTTCTGCCCTCTGGTGCTTTGGAGAAGAACCTGACCCCCTTTTGTTTGTGGCAGCCCTTCAAATACTGGAATACTGCTATCATGTCAACCCTGATTCTTTTTTTTCTGTAGACTAGCCAAACCCCAAACCTGCAGACGTTCTTCATATCTTTTAGTCTCCAGGCCTTTGATCATCTTAGTTGCTCTTCTCTGAACTTTTTCCAAAGTCTCAACATTTTTTTTTTATAGTATGGTGACCAAAATTGCTTGCAGTATTCCAGGTGTGGTCTTACTAGGGTTTTATAAAGTGGCACTAATATTTCACGTGATCTTGATTCTATGCCTCTGTTTATACAACACCGGATTGTATTAGCTTTTGTGGCTTTTGCTGCACACTGCTGGCTCATATTCAAGTGATCATCCACTAGGACTCCAAGGTCCCTCTCACAGTTGTTGTTTTTGAGCCAGGTCTGGCCTAATCTGTACTTAGACCTTTGATTTTTCCTGCCTAAATGTAAAACTTTGCTTTTTCCCACATTAAAATTTATTTTGTTGGATAGGGCCCATTGTTCAAGTTTGTCAAGATCTTTTTGGATCCTGAGCTTGTCTTCTGGGGTGTTGGCTAGATGTACTAAACCTGCCAGTTTAGTATCATCTGCAAATTTGATGAGTTCCCCTTCTATTCCCTTATCTAAGTCATTTATGAAGATATTGAAGAGTACTGGGCCTAAGACGGAGCCTTGTGATACCCCACTGCTTACTTCTCTCCATGTGGATGTAGTACCATTAAGGACTACTCGTTGAATACGATTTTCAGCCAGCTACAAATCCATCTGGTGGTGATGTTGTCTATTCCACATTTTTCTAGCTTACCAAGAAGTAGATTGTGGTTTACTTTTTCAAATGCCTTACTGAAATCTACTATGTCCACAGCATTTCGCTGGTCTACTAATTTAGTGACTTTATGAAAGAATGAAATAAGATTGGTTTGGCATGATCTGTTTTTAACAAACCTGTGCTGGCTACTACCCTGTTTCCCCCAAAATAAGACATCCCCTGATAATAAGCCCAATCGGGTTTTTGAGTGCATGGCAATAAGGCCAAGCACTTATTTCAGGGTTCAAAAAATATAAGACAGGGTCTTATTTTCAGGGAAACACGGTAGTTATAATTTTATTTGCTTCTAGTTGTTCGCAGATCTGTTTTTTTATTATCTTTTCCATGATGTTCCCAGGTATTGATAATGATTCTCAGTAACAGGGACTGCTCTGTTGCATCATTTCTCATTTCTCAAAAATCTCATTTTTAATATTAGATGCTTTCTTTGTTGCCATTGGTGGTGCAGTGATTAGAATGCAGTTACTAATGCTGCATTCTAACTACTTCTGCTGATTGTCAGCTGCTAGCAGTTCGGCAGTTCAATTCTCACCGGCTCAAGGTTGACCCAGCCTTTCATCCTTCTGAGATTGGTAAAATGAGGATCCAGATTGTTGGGGGCAATATGCTGATGCTGTAAACCACTTAGAGAGGGCCATAAAGCGCTGTGAAGCAGTATATAAGTCTAAGTGCTATTGCTATTACCACATTTCAGAATTTTTTAAATGATCAATCAGTTTTATAACTTCTGTCCAACACACTGGTAGCATGTTCTCAAGAAATATTTGAGCAATGATAATTATACCAATAGCAATCACAAAACATGTTTGGAGAAAGAAGTAAGAGAAAGAAGTCATGCTGAAATTATCACTGAATGGTTGTGTGTGAATAAACAAAAAGCAGTAAAAGAGAACTTACTATAAGGCTTAATTAACTTAAATACTAATGTGCTTAATAAAACAAAAATTAAGGAATCAGAAGATATATATCAACTATACAGTAAAATTTATACATCATGGGACTCTTAAAAGAAAGCTGAAAGAGATAATTTCAGTATCTACAGCTTGTTCTGAACAATTATGGGACCAAATCTAATGAAAGAATATTGATTGCAAGATAAAGCATTAACTCAAAAGCAACTCTAAGAAAACACCAAACAGAAATATGTTAATATAAAGTACTGGAAAAATCTGTGACATGAGGTACAGAAATACATTTTGTACAACTTATTTTTCCAATAAATTTAAATTTGGGGGTTTGGTAAATACGTCTGTATAAGCAGAGCATTCCCTTTAACATTTAGTAGTAATATGATCTATATTATCAAGTACTGCAGAAATACAAGATTTTAACAGGGGACTAGTTGTAGAAGAGATAGGATTATGCAGTTATAACTGAAAAATCATTATACAAGCTAATAAACATTCTTAGGAAAATCTCACTGAAGTTTTAGATCAGAGATAAGCTGAAAGTTCTGAGTTAGTTGAACAAATTTTACAATTTTGACAGTGCATTGTAAATGCACTGAGCCGAGGTGGCGCAGTGGTTAGAGTGCAGTACTGCAGGCTACTTCAGCTGACTGTTTAGCAGTTCAGCGGTTCAAATCTCACCGGCTCAAGGTTGACTCAGCCTTCCATCCTTCTGAGGTGGGTAAAATGAGGACCCAGATTGTTGGGGGCAATATGCTGACTCTGTGAACCGCTTAGAGAGTGCTGTAAAGCACTGTAAAGCGGTATATAAGTCTAAGTGCTATTGCTAAGTGCTAAATAGTGTCACAAACTGGCAGCTTTGAGAGGGCGTATGTATTCACAAAATGTGCTATTATTGTCTGATATTATCTATCACTCTTTAGGATATCTTTTTATTCCCCCCTCTCCCCAAGAAAGTACTTTCCTGTTTTTATCTTGTACAGTAGTGGCCAAAATTGTGGAAACCTTTTGGGAAAAGTGTATTTTTATGCCATCACTATCAAACAGGGAGATCTTGGTCTCATCACTCCAAATAACAGTCCCATTGTTCCTCTGTGCAGGTAACATGGGTTTTAGCCCAGTTTAGTCTTTTCAACCTTTGTTTGAGAGATAAAACTGGCTTTTTTCGTGGAATTCTAGATTTTAGGCCAAATTCCTGCAGTCTGCACCGAACAGTCCTTGCACTCAACTTCACATTGCTTTGCGCCATTTCATCTTGTATACACCCAGATGATTTCTTCTGTCATGTAGGCACAGTCATCATTTGCTGTTGTGCACATTTTCCTGCGTTTACCAGTGTGGTTTTGTAGTGACGGAGTCTCCTTATACCTCTTCAAAAACTTAGAAATGCCACCTTTGGTTAAGTTCCCACCAATTTTTCTTCTATTTTCTTTATAACTGTAGACTTGTTCACTTAATAATACTATTTTACATCACTTTCTGGGCGACCAGTCAACTCTTTGCACCATTACTTTACTTTTATTACATTTTACAAGCTCACTAAATGAAATAACACACAAAAAAAACCTCAAAAAAACCCAACCAACTTGATAGCGATCACATAACACACTGACAAATGTCCTCCTCTCAGCTTCAATACATGATATCAATAACTGAATCCTATTGTGATCTGATTGGCTCATTGCCAAAACAAGATGACACCTGATTGGCTCTCTAAACACTCATGCTCATTGGCTACAATCAGATGAAGGAAAGCTACCTGATATCAACCTAAGCAAGTTGTGCTTCCTTTTTCTAGTTATTTGGCTATAACTTTTCATAGAATACAGATAATTGAACAAACTTTGTTGCATTACATTCTTCATTAAATTATCTTTATGTTGATATATAATTTTATGGTACTACTAAAACAAAAAGTGGTGTTATTAGCCATCAAACTTCAAAAATACACTTTTCCCAAAAGGTTTCCAGAATTTTGGCCACTACTGTATTTCTCACAATTCCTATGGGGCTCAGAGATATTTTTGGAAACAGGAGCGACACTTTGTATCATGCTTCTCATTTAATATTTCATTTAATCAAAACAATCTTAACAAATAAATAAATAAACTCACATGGAACAGAAAGCCTGGTAGACAAAAAAATAAAGTTAATAAATAAATAAATAAATAATAAAATTTTACTACAGGCATCTAACATTTGCATCAACCCTGGAATTGTAGTTAGGCCTTGATTGACAACTACTGACCTCAAAATTTCTGTTGCTAAGCGAGACAGTTGTTGTGCGTTTTGTCCCATTTTATAAATTTTGTTGCCATATTTGTTAAGTGAGCCACTGCAGTTGTTAAGTTAGTAGCATAGTTGTTAAGTCAATCTGCTTTCCCTATTGATTTTGCTTCTCAGAAGGTCGCAAAAGGTGAATACATGACCCAGGACACTGCAACTGTCATAAATATAACTCAGTTGCCAAGCGTCTGAGATTTGATCAGGTGACCATGAGGATGCTGCAATAGTTGTAAGTGAAAAAAGGTCATAAGTCATTTTTTTCAGTGCCATTGTAACTTTGAATGGTCATTAAACGAACAGTTGTAAATTGAGGACTACCTGTATGAGATTTAGAAATAAATAAATAAAAGAATATAAAACCAATTTGTGTTCAACTGAATTATGTACTGCTCTGTGTTTCTCCCTTATGTCGTCTAATAACATAAGTCAATGGTTGTCTAGTTCCTCTAAATAGGAGGAAGTAGCAGAGAATATACCAGTGATGGCGAACCTTTTTCTTCTTGCGTGCCAAAAATGGGAGCGCGCGTGCGCCATCACACAACCCCCCCATGCCCGCCGCACTGCGCATGTGCGCATCGCCCCCCCCGTTGGGCCATTTTTCACCCTCCGGAGGCTTCAGGAGGCTTCCCTGAAACCTCCGGAGTGCGAAAAGCGGCTGAACCGGAAATTCGGAAAACGGACTTCCAGTTTGCCCATTGGGCTGTTTTTCGAACTTCCGGTTTGCCCGTTGGACCGTTTTTCGCACTCCGGAGGCTTCAGGAGGCTTCCCTGAAGCCTCCGGAGGGTGAAAAACGTCCCAACGGGCAAACAGGAGAGACTAGGTCAGTGATGGCGAATCTATGGCACATATCTGAGGGCACGCGAGACGTTGCCCTATGTCAGCTCTATGGGCACGTGAGGCGTTGCCCTATGTCAGCTCCAGCGCGCATGCCCGTGCTGGCCAGCTGATTTTCGGCCTTGGGGAAGGCCGTTCTCGCCCTCCCTAGGCTTTAGGAGGCTTCCCTGAAGCCTAAAGAGGGTGAAAAACGGCCCAACGGGCAAACCGGAAGTCTGTTTTCCGAACTTCCGGTTTGCCCGTTGGGACGTTTTTCGCACTCCAGAGGCTTCAGGGAAGCCTCCTGAAGCCTGGGGAGGGCAAAAACAGCCTTCCCCAAGGCCGAAAAGCAGCTGGCCAGCGCGCGCATGCGCGCTGGAGCTGACATAGGGCAACGCTTCACATGCCCTCAGATATGGCTCCACGTGCCACCTGTGGCACGCGTGCCATAGGTTCGCCATCACGGGAATATACCATTAACCTTTTATTTCAAATGTGGGTGACTCACATAATATCTTGATCCATTTTATGAAATGTAAAGGAAATCTGAACTTGTTTAATATGGCAAAAATGTATTGTTTATATATTTTGTTAAAGGCTTTTTCAACATCTAATAATAAAATTACAAAATAATCTTTGTTTTTATTCAAATCTAACTGAATAATCTAATGTTATCTGCTGCATGCCCGGTTTTTATAAATCCTGATTGATCAATGATTAGTTCTTAATGGTACTACATCTACATGGAAGGAAGTAACCAGTGGGGTACCACAAGGTTCCGTCCTTAGGTCCAGCAATAGAGTAACAGATTAACAGAGTTGGAAGGGACCTTGTAGGTCATCTAGTCCAACCCCCCCACCCAAGAAGGAGACCCTACACCATTTCTGACAAATAGCAGTCCAATCTCTTCTTGAAAGCCTCGTGATGAAGCTCCCACAACTTCTGAAGGCAAGCTGTTCCATTGGTTGATTGTTCTCACTGTCAGAAAATTTCTCCTTATTTCCAGGTAGAATCTCTCCTTGATCAGTTTCCATCCATTATTCCTTGTCTGGCCTTCAGGTGCCTTGGAAAACAGCTTGACCCATTCCTCTCTGTGGCAGCCCCTCAAACATTGGAACACTTCTATCATGTCTCCCCTGGTCCTTCTCTTCACTAGGCTATCCATGCCCAGTTTCTGTAACCGTTTTTCATGTTTTAGTCTCCAGTCCCCTAAAAATCCTGCTTGCTCTTCTCTGCACTCTTTCTACAGTCTCAACATCTTTTTTATAGTGTGGTGACCAAAACTGGATGCAGTATTCTAGGTGTGGTCTTACTAAGGCTTTATAGAGTGGTATTAGTACCTCACTTGATCTTGATTGTATCCCTCTCTTAATGCAATTTAGGATTGCATTGGTTTTTTGGCTGCCACTGCAACACTGCTCACTGATATTTAACTGGTTGTCCACTAAGACTCCAAGATCCCTCTCACAGCTACTGCTATTAAGCCTGGTTTCACCCAGTCTATATGTGTACTTTTGGTTTTTCTTGCCTAAGTATACTTTACTTTTCTCTACATTAAATTTCATTTTGTTAGATAGGGCCCAGTGTTCAAGTCTGTCAAAATCCATCTGGATCTTGAGCCTATCATCTAGGGTGTTAGCTATTTCTGACAGCTAAGTATCATCCTCAAATTTGTTAACTTCCCCTTCTATTCCCTCATCTAAGTCGTTTATAAAGATATTGAAGAGTACTGGGCCTATGACGGAGCCTTGTAGTACCCCACTGCTTAGTTCTCTCCATGTAGACATAGACCCATTAAGGACTACTCATTGAGTATGGTTTGTCAGCCAGTTATGAATCCATCTGGTGGTGATGCTATTTATCCCACTTTTTTCTAGCTTACCAAGAAGTAGGTTGTGGTCTACTTTGTCGAATGCCTTGCTGAAGTCTAAGTATATTATGTCCACTGTATTTCGCTGGTCTACTAATTTAGTCACTATGTTGAAAAATGAAATAAGATTGGTTTGGCATGATATGTTTTTAACAAACCCATGCTGACTGCTAGTTATTACTTTGCTTGTTAATAGATGCTGGCAGATCTGTTTTTTTAATTATCTTTTCTAGTATCTTCCCGGGCATTGATGTTAGGCTGATTGGTCTGTAGTTTCATGGGTCTCTTTCCCCCTCCCCCTTTTTTGAAGATGGTAACCACATCATCTCTTTTCCAGTCCTCTGGTAGTTCCCTGTTGCTTCAGGATTTTTGAAAGATGTGGTACAGTGGTTCTGAGATGACATCTGCCAGCTCCTTTAGAACACTGGGATGTAATCTGTCAGGTCCTGGTGATTTGTATTCATCAAGATCAGACAGGTGTTCTCTTACTTTTTTTTTTTTACTTATTTTAACTTTTATTTCCAGTCTGTCTTACAGTTATGTTTTTGGTAGGTTGGGCTATAGTTTCTTTTTGCGTGAAGACCGATGCAAAGAATGAGTTAAGCAGCTCTGCTTTCTCTGTTGCAGTGGTGGGTTTCACTTACCTTTGCTACCGGTTCGGAAACAGTAGCGTGTGCGCGCGTGACGCTTCTGCGCATAACCTTCTACGCATGCGCAGAATATCCGTGATGATGTCTGGGCGGGTGTGCGGAGCCTCCCGCCGCTACCGGTTCGCCCGAACCAAGCTGAACCGGTAGAAACCCACCACTGCTCTGTTGCCTGTTACTTCCTTGCTGCCTTCTCTCTTTAGTGGACTGACTGTTTCCTTGATTTTTTTTCTTGTTATTTATATGTTGGAAGAAACTTGTTTTGTTATCTTTACTTTTGTTGCAAGTCTTTGTTCATTCTGAGCCTTTGCTTTCCTGACTTCGACTTTGCAGATTCTGGCTATCTGCTGATATTCTGCCTTAGGTGTGTGTCCCTCTTTCCATTTTTTGTATTTGTCCTTTTTGTCTTTCAATTTGTCAGAGAGATCCTTGTGCAGCCATGCTGGTTTCTTCTTGGATTTCTTGTTTTTCTTTTTCAGAGGTATTGTGCTGGTCTGGGCTTTTATGATCATATTTTTCAGAGTTTCTCAAGCTTCTTGAGTTGTTTTCCCCTTTAGGATTTTCATCCAAGGAATCTTTCCCAAGTTCTCTACGAGTTTGTTAAAATCAGCTCTTTTAAAATCTAAGACTGTGGTATCATTATGTTCTAGTGCTTGTGTTTCGTGATGTTGAATTCTAATATGACATGGTCACTCTCACCCAAGGTTCCTGCAGTTTCAACTCCCTCTATCATTTCTTCTCTTTGTAAGAATTAAGTCCAGTATGGCTATACCTCTAGTTCCCCAACCCTCCTCTACCTTTTGGACAACAAAGTTGTCAGCTAGGTTGGTTAGGAACCTATTTGATTTCTCACTTGGTGGGGAATTAGTCTTCCATTTGATGTCAGGGTAATTGAAGTCCCCCATTACTATTGTACTGTGCTTCCTACGTATATTTATTAGTTGGTTAGCAAAAAGTACATCTATTTTTTTCTGCTTGATTGGGTGGTCTATAGGCCTATGGCCATGTCATTCTTTTTTTCTTTTATATTGACCCTTATGCATTCTAGGAGGTTTTCATCTTTGGTTTCGTGCATTTAAATAGCAATATAGTGGTCCTTTACATACAGTGCAACTCCACCTCCTCTTTTATGGGGTCTGGTTTTTTGTATCGTTCTATCAGTATGTTCCAGTCATTGCGTTTCATCCCACCAAGTTTCTGTTATTCCAACTATATCATATCTACCTTCATATATTAATAGTTCAAGTTCACCCTGTTTGTTCTGCAGATTTTGTGCATTTGTATATAGGCACTTGAGATCTGGGTTTGCTTTCTATGTCTCCTATTTGGTGTTTAAGTTTGTCTTCCTTCCCATCCCTACTTATTTCATTATTTTACTTGCTTTCTAGGGATTTTTGCTTGGAATTAGGTCCTGGAGATCCTAAAGATTGGTCACCCTCCCACCTCAATTTTAGTTTAAGGCCCTCCTGATAAGTTGAGCCAGTCGTTTTCCGAAAACATTATTCCCAGTCTTTGTGAGGTACAGCCCATCCCTTGCCAAAAGCCCGGTACTCTTCAATATCTTCATAAATGACTTAGATGAGGGAATAGAAGGGGAACTTACCAAATTTGCGGATGATACTAAACTGGCACGAATAGCCAACACCTTAGATGATAGGCTCAAGATCCAGATGGATCTTGACAGACTTGAACACTGGGCCCTATCTAACAAAATGAAATTCAATGTAGAGAAAAGCAAAGTCTTACACTTAGGCAAGAAAAACCAAAAGTACACATATAGACTGGGTGAAACCAGGCTTAATAGAAGTAACTGTGAGAGGGATCTTGGAGTCTTAGTGGACAACCAGTTAAATATCAGTGAGCAGTGTGCGGCGGCAGCCCAAAAACCCAATGCTATCCTAAATTGCATTAACAGAGGGATACAATCAAGATCAAGGGAGGTACTAATACCACTCTATAAAGCCTTAGTAAGACCACACCTAGAGTACTGCATCCAGTTTGGTCACCACACTATAAAAAAGATGTTGAGACTGTAGAAAGAGTGCAGAGAAGAGCATCCAAGATGATTAGGAGACTGGAGGCTAAAACATACGATGAACAGTTTCAGGAACTGGGCATGGCTAGTCTAGTGAAGAGAAGGTCAGGGGAGACATGATAGCAGTGTTCCAATATTTGAGGGGCTGCCAAGCTATTTTCCAAAGCAACTGCAAAAGAGAGGAGGGGGTCAAGCTATTTTCCAAAGCACCTGAAGGCCAGACAACGAATAATGGATGGAAATTGAACAAGGAGAGATTCAACCTGGAAATAAGGAGAAATTTTCTGACAGTAAGAACAATCAACCAATGGAACAGGCTTGCCTTCAGAAGTTGTGGGAGCTTCATCACTGGAAGCTTTCAAGAAGAGACTGGACTGCCATCTGTCAAAAATGATGTAGGGTCTGCTTGGGTGGGGGGTTGGACTAGATGACCTAAAAGGGCTTTTCCAACTCTGTTAATCTGTATGTAATCTTTATGCATACAAAACATGATCTACTGGAGAAGGAAATGGCAACCCACTCCAGTATCTTTGCCATGAAAACCCCATGGACAGTACCAAAAGGCAAAAAGATATGACACTGGAAGATGAGCCCCTCAGGTCGGAAGATGTCCAATATGCTACTGGGGAAGAGCAGAGGGCTAGTACTAGTAGCGCCAGAAAGAGTGAAGCGACTAGGCCAAAGCCAAAAGGACGCTCAGCTGTGGATGTATCTGGTGGTGAAAGGAAAGTCTGATGTTGTAAAGATCTTTTCTCCATAGGAACCTGGAATGTAAGATCCATGAATCAAGGCAAACTGGACGTGGTCAAACAAGAGATGACAAGACTGAACATCGACATCTTAGGAATCAGTGAACTAAAATGGACAGGAATGGGTGAATTTAATTCAGATGACCATCAGGTATACTACTGCGGGCAAGAATCCCTCAGAAGAAATGGAGTAGCCTTCATAGTCAATAAAAGAGTAGGAAAAGCAATACTGGGATACAATCCCCAAAATGACAGAATGATCTCAGTTCGAATCCAAGGCAAACCATTCAATATCACAGTAGTCCAAGTCTATGCCCCAACCACTGGTGCTGAAGAG
>QLTV01001504.1:189411-204248 GCA_003457575.1 Thermophis baileyi
TTACTTTTCATCTTCTTGGTATAGCCTAAATAGACATTTTCTTCTTCTGTCTTTCTTCCCCAGAGTTTCACTTAATAGGAAAGGAATTGTTTTTCTATGAATGACTAAGCATAGCTATCATACACAGGTTTCAAAAGTAGAAAGGGATAGTTCACTAGTTGGACTTCGTTCTTACCTCTCTTTTAACAATAGCTTTCTTACAGACTGGACACAGAGGTCCATTCCGGGAAAAATGGAGAGGAAGTCGACGGGTACGATACTGGCATGTCTGTTCTTCACATCTCAGCCAACTCTAAACAGGAAAATGGTAAAAATACTTAGAAATATATTTTTCAAACTATTAAGATGGCAGTTTTACTGCAATATACTTTATTCCTTGTTTCCACGTTTATACTATATAACAGAAGCAAAAACCTGTTACAAGAATGCATGTTATAAATAATAGCATTTATTTACATTTTATACAGCTAAGCCTGAATGCATATAATATGGACAATGTAAAAATAGTTGTATTACATAATGTTACGGAGACATTATGAATCAAGTCCATTTCTCTTGTCTGCAATTATTCTATAACTTTCAATATAACTTTTTGTCCATGCTTTTTGATATGTGTTATGTACCAGAAGAGTACGTACACTATGCTAATTGAATGCCCTACAATACATTAAAAATTATTGAACTTATGCAATAAATTCTCATGGACTGGAGTCTACTTGATCAGTTGGTATAAGGTAGCATTATATCTTGAAAGATGATATATTGGTTAGATCCAGTCTTTCTGCAAATGAGACCTATTCCTGTGTGGCTTTTGAACCAATAGAGATTTCTCTGGAAAATATGGATTTGCAATTTCCAATACCAATATTCTCATGTTGTTCCAAAATGTCTCATCAAGCAGACCATAATCTTTCAGGAAAGAAAGGGTTTAAGCAGGTAGAGAACAATCAGGTAGCTTCTGCTTCCAATGCGTTGAACAAAGACTGAGTATGCATCAGTATGGGAGAATGAATTATGCAGGCATATGCATTAGTGAATGTACCAGAAAAGAAGTATGAAACTAAGTAAAATTCTGTTCTAGCACCACACAATCTAATAAATCTAAACTTATGTTTACATATATGAATGACTTTAAAAAACAACGAATTTTGATCAATTAAACCATTAAATTTGCAGATAGATAAAGAAACAGTTCTGAAGTAACAAGTACAGTCACCTTATTCCTAGAGTATGGAGAGATATTTCTTCATTAAATGAAATAAAAAGTACATGAACCCATTTAACTATGTACTGCTAGCTATTTTAATTTTTTTCCATACCACCTAACTCATCCAGGATACTTTTACAGATTAGAAATTTTTAATTCATTAATCCAACTTGGAAAATACTAGAGACTTAGTTTTATCAAAACAAAACTTAATGAAAGTAAGAATTAGCTGATGGCATTTGTATACTATATAATTTTAATCTATGAAATATTGAAACATTTGGAATTCAGGAAGTATGCCCCACCCAGGGTCCCATGTTCTTTCAAAGGGCTAAACGTAAAATGTGAAATGTTTTATCATGACCTTCTATAATTTGATGGTGTGAATCTGTTTTAACAAATGTCTTCAAACATAACTATGCAAAACCCACTAACACATATATAAGGTAGCAAAACATTCTCTTTTTCACAATGTTACATTGTCATGGTTACTCTTGTTGCTCTTATGTAGTTTTAGATTATACTTTTCCCCAAGGAACTCAAGACAACATACATTATACCTTCTCTTCCTACCCAAGGCTGAAGGTTAGTGACTGTCTCAAGAAAACACAATTAACTTCCATAAGTGAGTCTTCCTGATTCTAGTCCAGCTTCCTTACTTTTACACGGGATCTATGTGATCTCGTATTCCCCTGATATACTTAAAAGGAAAAGCCAAACAGTCTGAAAAAAGCTCAAACAAGTAAGAAATGTTATTTTAAAAATAGAGAAAAACATATTTTTAACTTCATCTACTCAGTGTCAGGTAGCATAAAACAAAATAAAACGACCAGAACACATATTCACATGTCTCTAGTCTAGACTTTGATGTGTCAAACTTGGCAAGCACAGAGAAAGATGCTGCTGAAGGAAGATAGCACAGTGGAAAATGTATTGGTGTATAAATTCAGGAAAAGGCACAATGAATCTGTTTTTTGCACTTCTTACTAGATTTACCTGCTAGATGCATATTTCTTATTTAAGGTACAGAAAGGAACAGAAATGTATTTATTTTATTTACAAATTTATTTTAGAGCCAGTTTGGTCTAACGTTTAAGGAGCTAGGTTTGGGAAATCACTCGCTCTCAGCCCAACCCAACTACAGGGTTATTGTGGGCAAAGTAGGAGGAGGAAGGTTTGATGGATATATTTGCTGCCATGAGCTATTTGTAAAAAAAATAATGAAGGTGGGATACCAATAAAAAAAAATATATATATTCATTTTTATATAACTCTTTAATTAATAATTTGCAGAAAGGTTAACAATCACAATAGAATAGCATTAAACAATAAAATACAATCCTTCTAACAATCACAGCAAGTGACTAGGGGAGGAGAGGCTGAAGATTACAGGTAGTCCTCAATTTACGACTGGTTGCTTAGCAACCATTTGGGGTTACAATAGACCCTTCCAAAAGCTACTTACGACCCGATTTTGAAATTTGAAGTTACAAAGGCTACACACACACACACACACACACACACACACACACACACACACACACACACCCCAGGATTTCCTGATGGCATTTTGAGTGCTTGGCAACTGGCTCACCTTTACAACCAGTTTCCAGTGTTTGCTTCTAGTTTCTGGCAAAATATGGATAAAATGGATTTGCTTAACAACCACAGCATTTGCTTAATAATCATTCCATTTGCTTAAGCATGGTGTTCAGTTAACAATCATTGCAAAAAGTGTCAAAAAGTTGGGTTCAATCACATAATGCCTTGACTTATTATGGTAACAATTTACTACCATAATTCCAGACTCAATTTTGGTCATAAGTCAAGACTAGTTGTACAAAAAGATCTTTTCCAGAATAAGTGAAACATCAGAGCAAGAACAATTTGTCCCCCCAAACTACCAGATTTAGACTAAATGGTCTGAGGAATATCACAATATGTGGGTAGATTGAGGAGAAAACATCAGAATCCCATGCTATGCAGGGCATTTAAAGGTAAACAGTTTGAATTATGCCAGAAATGAAGCAGAAACCAATGTTGCTGTTTAACCACAATGAGAAATATTTCCATGAATGATTCCAGCTAGTAGCCTATTAAGTGCAACTTCCAGATAGTTTTCATTAATAGATGTGTTTACAGCATACTGCTCTTGAGTTTGTTTTTGAGAGAACCAAAATGTAGTTATCCAAAACTATGCCTTTTCTGCTAGTCTTAAACAAATATTAATTGGTGTTAAGTCAATATAATGGTATGTGGAAATGACTTTGGGAGACCAGGCAAAAATATGTTGCTAGAGAACAGTCAGATAAGAGGGAGCATAGCCCACAGCTGTATAGCAAGGGGCTCTGGAGGGATGCTCCCTAAATTATTGGGATACAAATGTGACAGCGAGAAAATTGTACTTTCAGATTTGGAAGTTTCTGTTAATGTAGCTTTACAATGAAGTAGAATTAGCTTATCTGGCCTTGTTTCCTGCCTAGTCTACCTGGTAAGGCTGACAGTCACTTTCTAAGTAGTACACCTTTCAGCTATAAGTCTGATATTTTAGGATGCAACTCCCTTTAAAAGTATTTCAACTTCATCCCATCACTGTCTAATATAGGAATGGACAGTGGGTATTCATCCAGATGTCAAAGAATTCCAATTGTTATTAATTTAAGTTAGCAACTTTAATGCAGGTAGTCTTTGACTTACGACCACAATTAAGCCCAAAATTTTTGTTGCTAAGCAAAACATTTGTTAAGTAAATTTTGCCCCATTTTATGCCCTTTCTTGCCACAATTGTTAAGTGAATCACTGCAGTTGTTAAGTTAGTAACCTGGTTGTTAAGTGAATCTGGCTTCCCCATTGACTTTGTCAGAAGGTCACAAAAGGTCATCACATGACACAGGGCACTGCAAATGTCATAAATATGAGTCAGCTGCCAAGTGTCTGAATTTTGATCACATAACCATAGGGATGCTGCAATGATCATAAGTGTGAAAAATGTCATAAGTCACTTTTTTCAGTGTCACTGTAACTTCAAATGGTCACTAAACGAACTGTTAACAGATGTTAATAGCCTGCAGTATAATATCTAAAGGATCCACAAATTACTCAACATTGGACATAATGCAGAACCACTGGAGCCAGTAGCAAATCTACTATCAGAGGACTGTATATAGACAAATGAAATGTCTGTGGAGATTCTCAGTCATCCAGATCATAGTTGTCCCAAAGGTGCTTTTTCAAGAGGCAACTGGACTTTCTTGTTTTTCTTTGAAGATGTTTCGCTTCTCATCCAAGAAGCTTCTTCAGCTCTGACTGGATGGTGAGGGATGGAAGGATTTATACCAGACAGCTGGTCATTTGCATTCTTTTAGAGAGTCATTGAGACCACCTGGAGGTTTCTGCGTCTCAAACTGAAGTGTAAATGATTCCTGTAGTCTGCAATTTTTCTAGAAATCTGTTCATACTCCTGCACCATTCAAAGGGTGTTCATCCCTTCAAAGAAAAACAAGAAAGTCCAGTTGCCTTTTGAAAAAGCACCTTTGGGATAGATAAATGAAATAATTACTGTGTTAATTATTAATATAGTATTTACATAAGTAATTTTTATTTATTTATTTATTTGTATCCCACTTTTATTTAAATACCTTTCTTCTAAATAGAAGTGTTGCTGACTACTAATGTTTGGTATTTTTCAGAATCAATGAGGTTACCCCTTTGGCTATACATAGACTTTAGTTCAGCATTCAATACCATCATTCCAGACACTCTTCTAACTAAGCTGAACCAGCTAGCGGTACCTGAACACACTTGTAAGTGGATCATAAGCTTCCTAACAAACAGGAAGCAGCAGGTGAAGATAAGCAGAATCATATCAAATACCTGTACAATTAGCACAGGGGCCCCCAAGGCTGTGTGCTCTCTCCACTTCTCTTCTCTCTCTATACCAATGACTGCATCTCTAATGATCCATCTGTTAAACTACTGAAGTTCGCAGATGACACAACAGTGATCGGTCTCATGCGAGACAAGGATGAATCCGCATACAGACGGGAGGTTGAACAACTAACCTTGTGGTGCGACCGGAACAACCTGGAACTGAATACACTCAAAACCGTAGAAATGGTGGTAGACTTTAGGAGAAACCCGCCCATACTTCCACCTCTTACAATACTAGACAACACAGTATCAACAAGCATGCAATTATCCCTCTGATGGACAACAATACATAGCAACAGGCTGGTTGGTGAAGTTTTATAACCCTCATGTTTGGCATTCATTAATCTTGTGTGAAAAACAGGTTGGGTGATCAATGGAATCCCAGGGATTTGCATGCTTGCAATATCTCAGGGGTTGCCATAAAGAAGAGAGAGTCAAGCTATTCTCCAAAGCACCTGAGGGCAGGACAAGAAGCAATGGGTGGAAACTAATCAAGGAGAGAAGCAACCTAGAACTAAGGAAAAATTTCCTGACAGTTAGATCAATTAACCAGTGGAACAACTTACCTCCAGAAGTTGTGAATGCTCCAACACTGGAAGTTTTTAAGACGATGTTGGATAACCATTTGTCTGAAGTGGTGTAGGGTTTCCTGCCTGAGTAGAGGGTTGGACTAGAAGACCTCCAAGGTCCCTTCCAACTTTGTTATTCTATTCTATTCTATTCTATTCTATTCTATTCTATTCTATTCTATTCTATTCTATTCTATTCTATTCTATTCTATTCTATTCTATTCTACTTTCTTCAGATAAAGAGAAAAAAAATTCATTATTTTGTGTATTTGAAATATTTATAGCCCACCACTATAGCCTATCACACACACTTTGTGGTAGATTATAATCTATAAAATAATTTAGTAAATCCAAGTAGAATAGAATAGAATAGAATAGAATAGAATAGAATAGAATAGAATAGAATAGAATAGAATAGAATAGGAATTCAACCCACTGCTTAGGCAGAAAACCCTATACCCGTGATGGTGAACCTATGGCACGCGTGCCGGAAGTGGCATGCAGAGCCTTCTCTCTGGGCACGTGAGCCATCATCCGTTGCTCTTCCGGTTTCCGGCATGCTGGCCAGCTGGTCTTCACGAGCGTGGGAGCGCCAGAAACCAGAAGATCATCTTCCCAGCGCGCACATGCGCACCGAGCGGCTCCTCTTCTGGTTTCCGGCATGTGTATGTGCACCGGTCAGCTGGTCTTCACGTGCGCATGCACGCCAGAAACCAGAAGACCAGGTGGCCAGTGCGCATGCGCGTACCGGAAACCGGAAGATCATCTTCCCGGCGCGCATATGCGCGCCGGGCGGCTGCTCTTCCGGTTTCCAGCGCGCGCCCCCGTTTCGGCACTCAGTGCCGAAAAGGTTCGCCAACACTGCCCTATACCATTTCTAACATCGGTCTAACATCAATACCTGGGAAGATCCTGGAAAAAAATAATCAAAAAAACAGATCTGTAAACATCTAGAAACAAATAAAATTATAACTAGTAGCCAGCACGGGTTTGTTAAAAACAGATCATGCCAAACCAAACTTATTACATTCTTTGACAAAATGACTAAATTAGTAGACCAGCGAAACGTTGCGGACATAGTATACTTAGACTTCAGCAAGGCATTCGACAAAGTAGACCACAACCTACTTCTAGGTAAACTAGAAAAATGTGGGATAGATAGCATCACCACCAGATAGATTTGTAACTGGCTGACAAACCGTACTCAACGAGTAGTCCTTAATATTACCACATCTACATGGAGGGAAGTAAGCAGTGGGGTACCACAAGGTTCCGTCTTAGACCCAGTACTCTTCAATATCTTCATAAATGACTTAGATGAGGAAATAGAAGGGGAACTCATCAAATTTGCAAATGACACTAAGCTGGCACAAATAGCCAACACCCCAGAATACAAGCTCAGGATCCAAAGAAATTTTGACAGATTTGAATAGTGGCCTCCTATCCAACAACATTAAATTTAATGTGGAGAAAAGCAAGGTTTTACACCTGGGCAGGAAAACCCAAAGGCACAAGTACAAAGTAGGCGAAACCTGGCTGAAAAACAGTAACTGTAAGAGGGATTTTGGAGTCCCAGTGGATGATCACTTAAACATGAATCACCAGTGTGTAGCAGCAGCCAAAAAGCTAATACAATCCTTGGTTTTATAAACAGAGGCATAGAATCAAAATCATGTGAAGTATTAGTACTGCTTTAAAAAGCCTTAGTAAGGCCAGGCCTGGAATACTGCATCCAGTTTTGGTCACCACATTACAAAAAAAATGTTGAGACTTTGGAAAAAGTGCAAAGAAGAGCAACTAAGATGATTAAAGGCCTGGAGACAAAAACATATGAAAAACAGTTGCAGGAATTGGGTATGGCCAATCTAGAGAAAAGAAGGACTAGGTGTGACATGATAGCAGTATTCTAGTATTTGAGGGGCTGCCACAAAGAAGAGGGGGTCAACTTATTTTCCAAAGCACCAGAAGGCAAAACAAGAAACAATGGATGGAAACTAATCAAGGAGAGAAGCAACCTGGAATTAAGGAGAAGTACTTCCTAACAGTGCGGACAATTAACCAGTGGAACAGCTTGTCTTCAAAAATCGTGGGTGCTCCATCACTGGAGGTTTTAAAGAAAAGACTAGACAGCCATCTATCTGAAATGGTTTAGGGCAGTGATGGCGAACGTTTTCGGCACCGAGTGCCCGAGTGCACGCATGTGCGTGCATGCGTGTGCATGTGCGCGTGCCGGAATGCCGGAAACCCGAAGACCAGATGGCTGGCGCACGCATGCCTGGATTTTTGGCCATTTTTGGCTGTTTTCTGGGCCGTTTTCAGACCTTTTTTTGGGCCATTTTTAGCCTGAAAACGGCCCAGAAAACAGCCCAAAACTGACCAAAAACCGGCCTGAAAACGGTCCAAAAACCAGCTTGAGAACCGGCCCGGAAACCAGCCCAAAAAACAGCCTGGTTTTTTGCCATTTTTCAGGCCGTTTTCAAGCCATTTTCTGGCGCTCCGGCGCCCATGGAGACCAGCTGGCGATGGCGCGCATGCCCACAGAGAGGGCTCTGCGTGCCACCTCTGGCACGCGTGCCATAGGTTCGCCATCACAGGTTTAGGGTCTCTTGCTTGAGCAGGGGGTTGGACTAGAAGACCTCCAAGGTCCCGTCCAGCTCTATTCTGATTGAATCTAGCTGAAACTATTCTCATGTAAAAAGTCAGTAACGTATTTTTATTTCGGCACATAGTGTGTGTTACTGATAATTAGTTAACCACAGAGGTTCATTCATATATTTCATTTTAGTCAATCTACAAAGATACATACACTTTTAGTTTTGAAGCAGGTAACTATCTCCAATTTGCTAAAGACGACTTTAAATGTATTTAAAGGCTTCTCTGATAAGTAGCAAACTGAGGTCAATAGAGATTTCAATTCAAATCTTTCCATAAGAGCTAAATATATATTTTCCTTTATGACTCATGATGGAATGATCATTGCATTACAAAAATTCTAATTCTTGCCTTAGAATAGCTGGCTTTCCAAATAACATAATGCCCAGGCCTCGTATCCTATTAGTGATTAGTTTCATTGTTAAGACTCTCTGGGTCCAGAAGAGCACAGTGTATACAGTATATCCTGGTTAGTTAAGAAACTGAAACCAAAAAGAGATTAGATATTTCAACAAGTTAAATCATAAAGTACTTACAAGAAAGAAAGTTATAGGTTTTGGAATGGACTTCATAGTTCCTAGACTTGATTATTGAAAATCTGCGGGGAGATCTCAAACATGCATGGTAACTAAAGAGACCGAAGAATATTTGTGAGCTAAAAAGAATTGCAAGAAAGAGTAGGAACAAGAATAGAAACATCTTGTCTATAAAATAAATAAATAAAAGAATGTAGTTATGGAAGCTGTTGTTTCTCCCATAGGGATATTACAAAGTACTGACTCTTTTGTACTTGCCATGTTTAATTTTCTTAACAGTCAGTCTTTAAAGAAGTGCATTGCACTCAAATTTGCAAAAAGAAGTTGGTTACCTCTTGTTTCATGCAGAGTTCACTGAGACATACAATAGAATCAGGGACATCTAAATTTTTGTGAGCAACTGTACTATTGCCCTTCTTCAAGGCATCCAGTATCTTCTCCCTGCACATAATTAATTTTCTATAACTTTGGATTTATTCAAGCAATCTCTTTTAGGTTGATCAAGTTAATAATGATAAAGAGATAGAGGTATAGTAATTGCTAAATATATAAACTCTAAAATTCATTCATGTTTCAAACATATTTATCTCCCAAAATCAGAAATTGGTATTTTGATTCCAGAACCTCAAAAACTTGATACAGCACTTATCTAACATCATTAATTGGTCAAGATCAAATGTAGATAAGGCAGCTGTTTTTCAATCCCCTAATTAATGGCACTAAAATTTGTCTGAAAACTAAAACAAAATTTGTGACAGTACTGTAATTAATAATTTGCAAAAACCTGATTTATTTAATTTATTAAGTTTGTTTGCTGCCCATCTCACCACAAGGTGACTCTTATGCAAATAATCCACAACTGTCTTTAACTTATAACTTCCCACCCTAAAAATGTGAAAGAATAAAAATTCCTTCCCTCTTCTTTGTTGATGTCATTGTGCTCCTACCAGAACCTTTTGCAGCCCTTAGATGCTGCAAGAAATGTTGAAAACCTGTCCATTCTCCTTTCATTATACAGCACTTTTTACTATCTATTTTCTAAACTTTGGCTAATCCAGTTCATTATCTATAGATTTCCTAAAAACAAAAGGGTTATCTGGATTCTATAGTAGTAGAAAGGGTACTAAAGAACAATCTTTATAGTTCATTTCCATACTTCATAGCAAAAGTAGACCCTGTCATCTGGAAAATGCTCTAGCACAATGATGGCAAATCTTTTTTTGCTTGGGTGCCAAAAGGGCGCATGCGTGCGTGATAACATACACGCACGTGCCCACACCCATAATGCAATGCCCTCCCCCTGCGCATGCGTGCACAACCCCCCTCCCGCGCTGCTCCTCCGCGCATGCGCGCAGGACTCACTGAAGCCTCCGGAGCCTGTGGATGGTGAAAAATGGATTCCAGCTGATTTTCAGCCTTCCGGAGGGTGGGAGGAGGTCATTTTCGCCTTCCCCAGGCTTCAGGAAAGCCTCCGGAGCCTGTGGATGGCAAAAAACGGACCCAACGGCCCAATCGGAAGTTCGTTTCCGAACTTCCGGTTGGGCCGTTGGGCCATTTTTCGCCCTCCCCAGGCTTCAGGAGGCTTTCCTGAAGCCTGGGGAAGGTGAAAACGACCTCCCCCCGCCCTCTGGAAGGCCGAAAATCAGCTGGCCAGCACGCACATGCGCGCTGGAGCTGACATAGGGCAATGCCTCGCATGCCCTCAGATAGGGCTCTGCATGCCACCTGTGGCACGTGTGCCATAGGTTCGCCATCACTGCTCTAGCAGATTGAATAACACTATTCTTTAAAATGGATGCCATTCACTATAGTCCTTATCTCAACATTGTCCATAAAGATATAATATAAACAGTTACATTAACAACTTCCTTCTAATCAATAAATTACACAGAGAAATATAGTTTTGCACATATTACACCATGATAAACAGGAAACCTAGGTTACCAGAGCTAAAGCGAATACCCAAGAAACTATATATTTTGTTTCGGGTACCAAGTTCACATCATGTAGAAAATAATGCTATTTGTCTGGACTTCCTAACAATTATAATTAATATTATTCTTTGTTACTTGTATTCAGTTCTTAATTGCATTTATTTAAACTTATTATCTGTTAATATCTTTTTATAATAACAATAACTAGTGTTATTATTCCTGGAAATTGCATTGTAGATAAGTAAGATCAGTGTTAGTTTTGGAAAAACAATTCGAGAAATATGTAGTTCTTTATTCCTCTTGTTTTGCTTTTATAATTAAGCTTCTGTTCATTTGCTTTAAATATAGCTTTATCAAATTCAACACATGCCTGTTTCAAATGAATATACTAGTGTACATTATTGTTAACCCTTGTTAAATTAAGATTCATTATCTTGAAAACTAGAAAAGGTAATCCTTTATTTCCTTGATTGTAACTACATGACCAAAAAATTCTACAACACATTTTGCACCAAATACACTTTGCCCTGGATTTGTGTTAAATATGCAAATGGAGTTTAAGCAAAATATACTTTAGTTCTTTTAAAAAAAGAAATAAAAAACAAAAGACAGAACAACAAGTTTATAGTTAGAAAAGATCCAGGCATTATATTGTGCTCACAGTTACGTAACCTAATGCTAGATTTCGTAGACTCTATGACGTAGAGGAAAAAAGAATTTCATTTTTGCAATTTTTTCTCATTATTCAAGATAAGCATCTTTAATAATATTGCCTTTAAATGATTCTCAATTATATTGGGCATAATTTAGTGCATAAAGAGGTAGTAGTAAATAACATCTTTCAACAATACCTTTAACATAATCAAACAACAATATCTGCCTATCCCAAGTCCTTGGGAAGAAATCAATAGGTGAATAAAAATGCCAAATCCAGTCTAAACATCTGGCTGACTACGAGACCAACCACAATAAAAACTGGAGAAATTCACAAAATAGAAAGACATGCAAACAGAAGTGGAATGACTGTGGCAAAAGAAAGCACAAATAATACTACTAATAAGAGCCTTGGATGCAATCTCAAAACAACAGGAACACCACATCGACATTAACAAAAGCATCATAAATCAATTGCAAAAGGCAGCTTTACTTGGACACAGCTTACATCCAGTGACAATTCTTTTAATTTCATAAAATAACAACATCTATCTATCTCAAGTCCTTGGGAAGGATTCGATAAGTGGATTAAAATATATCAGGCCCAGCTCTAGCACAACATAGAACAATCTAGCCAAAGTTCAGTTCTTTATCTGCTTACATTGAACAGACAGAATCTTGCCAGATTAA
The DNA here is from genome assembly GCA_003457575.1 of Thermophis baileyi. Taxonomy (NCBI): domain Eukaryota; kingdom Metazoa; phylum Chordata; class Lepidosauria; order Squamata; family Dipsadidae; genus Thermophis; species Thermophis baileyi. The sequence goes on from QLTV01001504.1 coordinate 201,584, forward strand.
ACATTTATACTATTCTCCAATGGACATACCCTGGGAAATTCTAGTGGCTATCCTAATTCTCTTCCTCTGTCTCCTATTCAGGTTGTGTTGTCTCTTATCTCACCCCTCTCCTTGGAATGTGTTCCCTCATTACTGAAAAACTACCACTTCATTGGAATGTATCACACCATCTCTCTCTCTGTATGCACCATCCTTTACAAAATGCCAAATCCAGTCTAAACATCTGGATGATCATATGACCAACAAAAATAATAACCAACTATGATAATTTATTAGATTTATATGTCACCTGACCCCCAGCAATATGAAAAGATGCCAGATGGGAAGCAAAGTATTCAGATGCACTGCAATATTGTCCCTAACCACTTTTGCTAGTAGCACTGACTTGGAAAGTATTTCCCAGCCATAGAAGAATGTTTGGGGAAGAATCAATGTCTTTGCTGTACAGCTATTTAGCAATACAGTACACATATGCTCATTTGTTTATTAATCATATCAATCCATTTACTTTAGCTTAATAAACCATATTGCAGTAGTATGAACAGGCATTTATGTTTGAATTATAAGCCAAAAATTCATAACATTATTCCCAGAATTCATAGAAATTATCTATGGAAAACCCACAAATGAAAAATGAATGAAAACATTTCCATTACCCCAATATTAGAAGTGGTATCTGTAGCCTTATAATCAGTAACTATTAATAGCATTGCATTCTATCATACATACATTATTGTAAACTGGCTTATTTCTGGGTTAGCATGTTTTGAAAATCAGCTAATTTGTAAACCATGGATTGTCAAAATAGTTTCACATATGATTTATTCAGTAATCACAGTTGTAAGTTAGTGTTATTTGTGAACTCAGATGCAATGAATCCAGTCCTCATTGTCCAAGCTGGTGGACATCTGAGTAGAAAATATTTCAGCTTCACCATGAGGAATATACAAATAAGCATTCTCCTGAATCTCCCAACATTCGTCTTCACTAGATATCCTACTTTCTAGAAATATAAAAGAAAGAAGAAACATAAGTCTACCCCAATATGCCGATTTTTTTAATTATTTCTAATTGTACCCAATACCGTATTTTTCGGAGTATAAGACGGACCTTTTTCTCCCCTAAAAGTGGGTGAAAATTTAGGTCTTATAGACCGAATACAGGCGTTTTTGGCCTCCCGAACCCTCCGCGCGTCACATTTTCACCCTCCCAGGCCCCCAGCACTCTGCAGTTTTCGCCAAAAATGCACCCATTTTTGGTCTGCAGAGTGCTTCTGGGGGCCGGGGAGGGCAAAAACTATTTTCTTGTTTTCCTCCTGTAAATTTAGGTGCATCTTATAGTCCAGTGTGTCTTATAGTCCGAAAAATACGGTATTCATTTCATTGGTCTACCTAATTCCAGATCCATTCTAATGTTTAAAGACTTCCACTGTGACAATTGTTCATTTCTGTTTTTCATTTTATCCAGTTACCAATAAATAATAAAACATCTCTTTTCATCCAATGATTGCTCAATTTGTTCAGGAGTTTTTTTTTATAAGGAACTTCATTAAAATGCTTTTGAAAGGCCAAATAGACAATATACAGTATATTCAAATTATTTTATCCTTGTGCATCTTCATATTCTCAAAGCCGTAATAGGTTAATGAGATTTGTCCTTCTATATCTTAACACTTTTATCTACAATTACACTCTTTACAGACAAATAGAACCAGAATACAATGGAACTTTTATTTCTGGCTTATCTGGACAAAGGCCTCTGATAAAACAGCAAGGACTAGATTCCTTATACCAGAGGTCTCAAACTTGATTTCATTGAGAGGTGCATCAGGGATGTGGTTGACCTCAGGATGTGTGGATGGGGTGGGCGTGGCCAGCTTGACATTGCTCATGTCGGGGGACACCTGTGGTGGCCCGAGTGGGGCTGGGAGGGATCCATTGTTTCCAGCAGAGGAAGGTGAGACCAGGGCAAGCACCAAACCCTTGTCCACCAGAGGAGCCTCGCTGTCCCTCTCAGGCCACATGGAGGACCCCCAGATGGTGGCACAGGATGCCCGGAGCCCTGGGCAGTGGAGGGCAAGCGCCCAGCCCAGACCTCGAGTTCCCAGGGCACCAGGACCCCACAGCCCAGCCCAGCCCAGCCCCGCTTCTCTAAGTGGACACCTGGCTGCATTTATCTCCTCCTTGAGGCTGCTGCTGCTATGCTCGCTCTCCTTGGCCAGGTTGCTCATGGTATGTGCGGGAGGGCAAAGTGCGAGGGTCAGAGGGAGGCCCACTCCTTCTTCTTGCGAGGAGACCCAGTGTCAGATCCCAAAGAGTGATCGTGCCATTCAGTTGAGAGAAGGGGGGACCTTGGGTTTGATTTGTTAGCATTGCCTGTGTCAATGGACGATTTACAATCCGTGCCCAGGCGCCAAACATCCTGAGATCTCTTCACTTTTGGAGAAGGTTTATGAGGGGCAATGTGGGATGTTTCACTTCAATGGAGAACAGAAGATGGTCAGAGAAATGTATGTTTATCCGGTTCCCAGAGCAGTTGATAAAGAAAACATTTTCACACTTGTGTATTTGCTAGAATCTGCATTCTGCCTAATGGGAGGGGTCTCTACTGCTTTAACTCTACCTGCGTTGCCTAAGGGTATTCAGACGTTGCTTTGAATGGACTG
>QLTV01001504.1:208565-221397 GCA_003457575.1 Thermophis baileyi
CTCTTCACTTTTGGAGAAGGTTTATGAGGGGCAATGTGGGATGTTTCACTTCAATGGATAACAGAAGATGGTCAGAGAAATGTATGTTTATCCGGTTCCCAGAGCAGTTGATAAAGAAAACATTTTCACACTTGTGTATTGGCTAGAATCTGCATTCTGGCTAATGGGAGGGGTCTCTACTGCTTTAACTCTACCTTACCCTGGCGCCAAGCATCTTGAGATCTCTTCACCTTTGGAGAAGGTTTATGAGGGGCAATGTGGGATGTTTCACTTTAATGGATAACGGAAGATAGTCAGGGAAATGTATGTTTATCCGGTTCTCAGAGCAGTTGATAAAGAAAACATTTTCACACTTGTGTATTGGCTAGAATCTGCATTCTGGCTAATGGGAGGGGTCTCTACTGCTTTAACTCTACCTGCGTTGCCTAAGGGTATTCAGACGTTGCTTTGAATGGACTGCTTTCACTTCTGCTTAATAAAAGATCCTTTTGAACTACATTGGCTCAGAAGTTCTCGCTTTCTTAGCTTTGTAACCAAAGCATCCTCAGCTATAGGATGGGAGACCACCAGGAGAGGAGGAGGCAAGGGGATGGCGAAAGGGCAGATCTAAGGCTGACTGCATTCCAGCCTGGATGGCCGCCACCAGGTTGTAGCTCAGCGCCCAGTCGGCCTGGGCCGGGCAGAGGTGCCACGGCCCGGTCCTTCACTGTTTCCAGGGCTGCCCCGTGGGCCTTGTGTTTGACATGTCTGCCTTATACCTTTCCAATCCAATGGAACATTGAAAATAAGTTATGTAAAGTTGCTCAGGACTCTGCCTGCTTCATCAAGTCAATAACTCTCTGAAAATGGAAAATAAAGGGACCAAATTTGGTGTTGGGTAACAAACTTTGGAAATGAACTTGAATAGGCTGAGTGTTGCAAAACAAAATATGAATTTTCTTAAATGAAAATTTAAGAAAATTACCTTATGCATCTGTTCTCTTATGAGCCAGCAGTGTGCAGCAGCAGCCAAAAAAGCTAATACAATCCGGGCAGTGGTGGATTGCTGCCTGTTCGGACCGGTTCATTAGAACCGGTAGCGGAAATTTACTGCCGCTTGCAGAACCGGCAGCGATGACCGGCGGTCCACGCTCCCGAACCGGTCCTCCGGTCGCCGCGGCTTGCAAAAAAAACCCTCTGCGCATGCGCAAAGGCTTCTGCGCATGTGCAGAGGGTCATTTCCGGGTCTTTTGCATGACGTGATGGGGGCGCATGCGCAAGCGTAGCAAAATGCGCACTTCCATTGCAATGCGAACCGGTAGGGAAGGTAAGTGGAACCCACCCCTGAATCCGGGGTTGTATAAACAGAGGCATAGAATTATGTGAAATATTAGTGCCGCTTTATAAAATCCTAGTAAGACCACACCTGGAATAGCAATAGCACTTAGACTTATATACCGCTTCATAGTGCTTTACAGCCCTCTCTAAGCGGTTCACAGAGTCAGCATCTTGCCCCCAACAATCTGGGTCCTCATTTTACCCACCTCAGAAGGATGGAAGGCTGAGTCAACCTTGAGCCGGTGAGATTTGAACCGCCGAACTGCAGCTAGCAGCCAGCTGAAGTAGCCTGCAGTGCTGCACTCTAACCACTGCGCCACCTCGGCTCTGAATACTGCAACCAATTTTGGTAACCATACCACAAAAAAGATGTTGAGGCTTTGGAAAAAGTTCAAAGAGCAACTAAGATGATCAAAGGCTAAACCATATGAACAACGGCTGCAGGTTTTGGGTTTGGCTAGTCTAAAGAAAAGAAGAATTAGGGGCGACATGATAGCAGTATTCCAGTATTGGAGGGGCTGCCACAAAGGAGAAGGGGGTCAAATTATTCTCCAAAGCACTGGAGGGCAGGACAAGAAACAATGGTTGGAAACTAATCAAAGAGAGAAGCAATCTGGAATTAAGGGGAAACTTCCTAACAGTGAGGACAATTAACCAGTGGAACAGCTTGCCTTCAGAATCATGGTTGCTCCATCACTGGTGGTTTTTAAGAAAAGACTGGACAATCACTTGTCTGAAATGGTATAGGTTCTCCTGCTTGAGCAGGGGGCTGAACTAGAAGACCTCCAAGGTCCCTTCCAGCTCTGCTCTGTTCTGTTGTTCTGTTCTGTTCTATTCTAATGCTAAAGTTAGGAGAGGGAGTGATCTCTTCCCTTCCTCAAGAAGCATTTGCTAGACCTAACTGTACTGGACAATTTTTCTTCCATCTCTTTTTTTAGGGAAAGTTATTGAGAAGATGGTGGGGCTATGATTACAAATGATCCTGAAAAAAACTGATTCTCCAGATTGTTTCAGAGAGATTTCAGGCCTGGATGTAGTAAGACAACATCGGTTGCACTTGTTGATGGCCTTTGGTAGAGCCAGGATAGGGGTAGTGTAACCTTCCTGGTTTTTCTTGATCTTGCTGTGATTTTTGATACCATCAACTTTAGTATACTTCCGCTCCACCTGAAGGATTGGAAGTAGGAGGCGCAGTGTTACATAGTTTTCCTCCTTTCTCTATGATTGAGTCCAGCCAGTGTTTTTAGAGGGCAGTGATCTAACTTCCAATGTGTGGGGTACCTCAAGGCCCTAATTTTTGTTCATTCTGTTTAACGTGGGCATAAAGCCACTGGTCAGATCATCCATCATTTTCAGATCAGGATTCGTCAAAATGCAGCTATATTGAATAATATATCTCAATTCCGGATCAGCCAAGGAACGTTCTCAAAGTTTTATCCAAGTATTTGAAGGATGCGGGGGACTAGATGGGAAGAGATTAAGGTTTGTCAGAGTTGTGGCTTAAACTTAACTCTGACCAGACTGAGTAGTTGTGGGCTTTTGGACCCTCAGGGGCCAGGGAATTTTCATCTTTAGTCCCAAATGAGATTGCTCTTTCCCCTTCAGGACTGTGTACAATTTGGGGGCTTCTTTAGCTCATAACTCCTGCTAAAATCCATCTTATGTACCATTTGCACACTTACCTGGAGCAGGGGCCCTTCAGACAATCTCACATATTTTGCTTATTTCATACATAAACTACTTCAATGTGCTCATTAAGGGGCTGCCTTTCAAAAGCACTCAGAAGCCATAGTTGGTTCAGAATGTAGTGGCATGGGCAATCATGACCATGTCTTGTCAGGCGCATTAAAACTTTGGCTTCGTGAGCTATGCTATTTACCAATAAATTTCCAAATGCAATGGAATAAATGCTATAAGGCCTTTCATGACATAGGGCCTGTTATCTAAAGCAGCGGTCACCAACTAGTGGTCTGTGGACCACTGGTGGTCCGCAGAAAAATTATTTGCATTTTTTATATTGCACTAAATCTGGGGTCCTCAAACTACGGCCTGGATATGTGCAATGAACGCTTGTGTTGCTGCAGAGTCTCCCCCTTCATGGTCTTTTTGTGCGGGTCAGGGGGGGGGGCAGAAATTCCAACTTGGGGTCTGCTTCGGCCTCCTGGTGCGGGGCTTTGGGTGAAGAGCCGGAGGGCCTCGTTCCAGTAGGACAGCATCATGACCTGGAACTGGCGGACCATCTCAGCCTGCTGAGCCTCCAGGCGCCGGTACGTGGCCTTGCACTCCCGCAGGTCTTCCCTCTGCTTGGAAAGCCTATGCTCGTAGTCCTCAATGAGGTGCTTCTGCTGAGCCTCCTTCTTGGTCAGATCCAATTTGAACAGAGCCAGCTGTTTTGCCAACTCTTTCTCATGGTGGCTGCTTAGCTCCAACAACTGCTTCCTGTTGGGGCCCTAAGGAGCCCAGGCGGGCAGGCGAGGAGGGGAGGGCCGAGTAGAGGCCGGCGAGGCGCCCCTCGACGTGAGTGACATTGAGTTGGCCACGCCCACCCAGTCACATGACCACCTACCCACGCCCACCCAGCCGGTCATTAGGCAGATCATATTAGTGGTCCGCAGGATTTAAAATTATGAATTTAGTGGTCCCTGAGGTCCGAAAGGTTGGTGATCCCTGTTCTATGACATACTATATTTGTTAGTAAGTTCCTTATTATAGTCACAGATGAGAATTCTGCGAGTTAACACAATAGTTTTTATTTCAAGTTAAATAAAATGCAAATATAAAATTGTATTGAGATCTTTGAGCCAATCAAGATATCCTCAGTTTTACAGATAATATAAAACTGTCACTTTCAAGGAAACTGAATTATACTGGTTTGTTGTTGGAATAGCTATAAATAAATTAAGCCAGATTTGCCTTGAGTGCTTGAACAAATAAGTATGAAACAGACCCTGATGTTTTTATAGAAGTTTTTATATAAGAGAACATGGGCTATAGAGTCAGTGTTGCTATTTTTCCATAAGAGGACATTCTTAGCTCATAAAGAATTTATTTATATTTTCCCTTGCAAACAGCTATTGGGAAAGCATTAAAATATGGTAAAATTAGTGCTGTATCTGAATTAGTTAAATTTCAGAACAATGCTGAACAGAATAAAAAAGGAGTTAATTAAATATGTTATACAAAGCTATCAAAGAGACAGAATGCAAACTATATTGAACATGAATATCAGAATTTTAAATATTATTACTATTGATTTTAAAAGTATTTCTTAAATGTACAATCTTATGTAACTTCATTCAAGTTATCTGACTAATTTATCTTCTCATCAATCTGGTGAAGAATGCTCTCAATACTTATGATTGGTTAGGAGCAAAAACAAATTTTCATTTAAACAAATGTACCAGAACTACAAGTTGTTGTATTCCAACCTTTAAAACTTTGTTATGCAATAAATTAATAGGTCTGTTCTGCTCTGTTTCACATCAAGAGCAATATCTCAGTCTTTTGCCTTAATCTGCAAAAAATGTCTAAGTATCTAAACGCATCTAAACAATATAAAAGGATGGAATACAAGCCTTTATAGCTACCACATTCTGATAAAGTAAGCCAACAATTACCAGCAATTTTATTTTACTACTATAGGACAATTCCAGAGCAGTTAAAACTGGCTCCATGCAAACATCAAAAGAAAATGTACTTAAAATGACTATATATGAAAAATTACATTTGGGGGGGGGGAATCAGTGTGTATATACACACACACATACAAATCTCTTTCTCTCTCTCTCTCTCTCTCCATCCATCCACCCATCCCCTCTGGAACTATATCCAAGGCTATTCTGCAAAATATGCTTCTATTCATCCCACTCAGAGCAACATTCTCAGGCTGTAATAGGTCACAACTAAGTATAGTACCTTCCTTCAAGAATAATTTTGCTTTGTCTATCAGCTGTCAACAAAAGCAAAGAACTTATATGGTCCAGCCATATATTGTACATACAAACACTGTAAAAAAGAAAAAGGAAATGATATTTTCATGCCATGTACAATTCCATGCTTACTATGAATACGATGCCAAGTTTTGTGAGTCTCCATGGCATTCACAAAATAGTTTCACTGACTGTTTAAAAATGTACAAGTGAAAATCTAGGCAATCTATATCAGCAGAACAAGTAGTTTGTTTGTTTGTATATATGTGTGTGTGTGTGTGTGTGTGTGTGTGTGTGTGTGAGAGCGGTGGGTTGCTCCCGGTTCGGCCTGGTTCTGCGAACTGGTAGCGGCGGCGGGAGGCTCCGCCCATCCGCCCGGGACGCTTCTGCGCAGAAGCGTTGCATGTGCGCACAAACCGGTAGCAACGGGTTTTAGAACCCACTACTGGTGTGTGTGTATAAAATATTAAAATAAAAAAAAGATGTTAAATGTTAGCAGATAGGCAACATTGCCAATCGATAATGTAAAAATATTTAACTGAATATTTTAAAAATGACTAAAAGTTAACAATCATTTTATAAGGAGATAGCTTAAATAACATGGAAAAACATGTTTAAAATCTTAGCAGTGACCATCTCAAAACCAGTAAAAAGAGTTTAAAAGCATTTCCAAGCAATGTTTGTTCTTTTAAGTTTAATTATTTACTCTTTGAGAATGGTGCTAATGAAACTGAATATCTTTCATGGTTTCGAAGGGCAGTTTGAATAGTCTGTAAACAAGACTAAAGGTAGACAAGTGAGCTGACTGAGCCAAGGGGTTGCTAGGTGATATAGAATGAAAACCTACCAACTTGAGAAGGGCAATTTTGCTTTCATTCTGCTTTCACAAGCTTCTCCCAAATTTCAGCCATTATCTTTCAGGTGACTATGACAATATTTTATTTGCTCTTGAAAAATCTTTATTTGAGAAATGTAAATTAAAATTGGAAAAGAAAGGACTAATTGAAAAACTAGTAGAAATCTAACACCAATAATTTATGTTAAAAGGGAAAATACGTTGTCCTCGTACATCTGTAAGAACAAATGTTCACTTTTATTTTTCCCTTCTCTCTACTCCAAAAACTTGTGATTTTTTTTCAAGTATCTGATCAGAGATTGTCCAGTAAGAGCACTTTATTAGATCATCAGTCAAAGGGTTTCAAAAGCACTGAAAGCAATGGGCTCAAATGCAGTACATCAGTTTTAGCAGACTACAGACTAATAGTAAACTGTAGATACTGCTGAGAACTTTCCATGCACTAAACTCTTGAAAAAGCACCATCTTCAGCTTAAATGCAGCTGCCTCTTTCAATGCTGCAAATGGGTAAATTTGACAAAAAAGCCACTATTAAGACTACATGAAAGGCTCAAGACAACATCCTTTCAATGCTTTGTACTTCAGTAATCAGATGTACTTACTCACCCCCTCCCCCAAACCCGATCAAGAACTATTTCTGAATGGTAGGAAATAATTCCACTTTGTACATCTTTTAGTTAATCAAGACTTTCTATTCAGCAATTTGACCTTTTGTTCAAAACAGGATTATCAGTTTTTTCGCCAGTTACCAAGGGCGACTCGCATGGTGAACATAATTGCAATAATTTGCAAAACACCATGGCAACCCACATTACAACTAGGTAAATACTGGTCTTTTGTGCTACATTGTTATTTTCAGAGATGCTGAAGTCAAAGAACAAATGACAAATGAACACAAAATTTATATTTGCTTTGTCTCAAAAGAGAAGAAAATTGATAACAAGAATTGAGGGGAAACCAACTACAGCTGTAATTTCTAACTTGATTAATTAGGATGGTAACAGTTCTTAACAGTATATTCAACAAACAGCCCTGACTTAGTCTCTCCACCCACTTCGCTCCCTCACTATGCTCTACCACTATCCCCCACTCCAGACATTTTTTCTTCTTCTGCTAGGAGAACCAACCAACCCCATTTGCTCTTTTCTTCATCTTAATAGAATCCTTAATTACACAATATTGTCCTCCAGCTCTTCACTGAAAACTGAGTGCATGAGAATACATGTGCCAAAACAGCCAGGGTAGCTATAGCAGTCTTGTCTACTTTTTTTGGACACAACAGGCCTAATGACGAGGTGGTATTTTTCTGGTATTAGCAGCTGTTCTGCTGCAGACAATTAAACACAAACTACTTAGCATTTCAGAAAGCTGCTTCTTGTACTGGTTAGGTAAGTGTGCACACTAAAATGAATTTAAAATTTAAATGCCAAAACACAGGAAACCTCTACATACCCTGAAATTGCCATTTTAGGCCCAAAATATTGTGTGTACAGTATATCAGTGCTAAACAACAACCAGATATAACACATGTTTGGTTAATATCGGCCTATCCTTTGATTTGGTAAAGAAGAACAAAAAGATAACTCTGCTTAGGTAATTATTTCTGTAACTTAATGCAATATATTATAATAACCTAATGTGACAAATTAGAGAAACAGGTAAAATGCCAAGGTGAGTTCATTTAGACACTTATTTTTATGGGACGAAGTGGCTACTTGGGATGCATAGGTCAATCCCTTGAGATAAACAGGTAATTAACATACTAGTGTTAAGAATAAAAGAACATAGAAAATAATTTACTTTGTAATTAAAACTAGGTACAACTAGGATTTTAAAGTGTGGGGATATTTTTTCTTGCTTTCTGTTTCCTTACCTGTCCTAACTTACTTATTCACACTCAACATCCATTCCAGTCTTCCATGTTTTGAAAATTCTCAGAATTAAAAAAAATAAAAAACACCACACAAAACATAGTACTTTTCCTTTCACCAACCCTGTGCCTATGAAGCTCAATATTTAGGTTAAAGAAACTCATAAGATCAGATGAAAAAAGTCAATTTAGAGTCAAGAAAAGAAGTATTGTTCATAACCTTTCCTCAGCTAACAATCAAAGAGTAGTGTGGGAGTTGGTGCCTAGAAGCTACTTTTTGTAGCAAGAGATATTCCATAACAATGAAGTGTACAGTTCTACCACCTTGGGCTATTTTTACAGAAGTAGGGAAAACTATTACTTATTCCTACCATGTTTCCCCGAAAATAAGACCCAACTGGAAAATAAGCCCTAGCATGATTTTTCAGGATGCTTGTAATATAAGCCCTACCCGAAAAATAAGTCTCAGTTAAGATCGTTAGCCAGACGGACACATTTAGTACCGTATTTCCCAGAAAATAAGGCCTAACTGGAAAATAAACCCTAATGTGTCGTTTGGAGCAAAGATTAATATAAGACCCAGTCTTATTTTCAGGAAAACACAGAAATGCTATAATTATTGTACAAAGACTGATGTTCTCATTGATAGAGAAATTGCTAACATCTTTTCTCCTCAATCCATCAAAATATGGGTTCTAAGGATCTCTCAAATAAATATACCATTTTAATATATATAGGAGCAAAATATAAAGTTCAAGATTCTGAGGCTTTTGTACAGTTTTCATTAAAAAAAAAATCCTGCTTGCACACATAAACATTCAAAGTGTTGAAGCAGCTGTGTGTTTTGGAAGCCTTAATAGGGCTTCTTCAGGAGCTTTTCCTATTCATCTACACATGTGCATGCATGTATAGACATTTGTATTGGACACATAAGTAAAGAGGAAAAGTTGTACATACATTCCGTGTGTGTGTGTGTGTGTGTGTGTGTGTGTGTGTGTGTGTGTGTGTGTGTGTGTGAAAATAGTCTTTGTTTAGGATCAGGAGCTCTGTCGTTAAAGTGGTCACTAAGTGAGAAATCACATCACTTGATTTCAATTCTTTCTTTTTGTCTACTCCTCCCTTTGGAAGGCTCACTCTGACACCGGAATAGCCAGTTCAAAACTGACAATGGGAATCAATTTCACACTTTCTGCTTTTATTTGCCTCCTAATCACTTTTCCACCTTTTGGAATGCTCACCCAAGCAATGCAATAATAGTAAGAAGAGAATTAATGTTTGTACTTATATTCAATAGAATGGAAGGGATTACAAGAAATCCAGGTACACAGTGGGGAATGCACATTGAAACTAATGTAGTGGCAGCGTTGGCTGCTGGCACCACTGTGTTACTTTCAATGTGTATTTACCATTGTGTGCCTGCTTACTCTCTTGTAATCCCTTTCCCATATTTTTGCTGTGCAAAAAGGGAAACAGCAGGTGAGGAATAGGACAACATGTATTGACTCTAATGGAGATCACTTTACTAAGTGGATGCTGTAAAGGTTGTAAATACAGGCATTGGTTTTAAAGATACTTTTCAGCACCATCATAAGAGGGTTGCTGAACAAGGAAGTAAAATATCTGGGAAGACTCCCAAAGCAGCTCCAGAATCTTCTAGGAAACCAGCTGTGTGAAGAGAATCACTTTGTGAAGAGTGCCTTATACAACTCTAATATCTATATTACTCTCTTATGTGCAATTAAACATGTTTTCTATCACATGTGCATAGAACTCTATGTCAGCAAAATACACGATTGTCTTCGCAGAAGGGATATTTGTGTATGACAGAAACTACATAAATTTGGGTTTTAACAGTAACAATCAGAGGCCACAAGGTACTCCAAGTACTCCAGAATTTTTACAGGAGTGACCACACCACCTTTATAATTCTTATTTTTTTCTTTAAAATAGTGTCATTAGAGCTTGAACAGTCACTCCTTTCTTTCCAACATACAAAAAAGACAGCATTGAGCCTAGCCATCAGCAAATTAAAATGGACTAAAACTGGATACTTTCAGCCAGAGGATCACTGTTTATTACTCAATACGTGAAAAACAAAGAAAGAAAAGTGTGGGTTTTATAATTAGGCAAGAACAGTACTTGGTTACAGCACAATCAATGAATGAATAATATCAATTAGACTTCATGAATAGCTTTTAATAAGAGAATTACCCAAGTTTACATTCCAACCACTCTTCAGAAGAAGAGGTTGATGAATTTTATGATCTAGTTCAATTTGGAAATGACATAATATGCAATACTGGAAATATTGAGGAGGAGAATGTAATTGGATTATATGTTTAGGAAGCCAAAATAAAGCATGGAAATGACTTATCAATTTCTGCTACTCCAATGATTTCTTCACAGGTAACACCACCTTCAGACAATCAAAGGACCATCTTTATATGTGGACATCATCAAATGGAGAACATAGAAATCAAATTGATTATATTATTGCTAAAAGGAAGTGGAGGAATCTAGTTATATCATCAAACTACTCACATGCATTTACCAATTTAAATTAAAGAAGACTAAAGCTAACCAACTTCCACAAAATTATTTATTTTTATTTATTTTTCACATTTTTGAACTGGTCATCTCCCTCAAAGAGGAACTCTTAATCTGGAGCATACCAAGAGCATACCAAGAGTCGTGGTGGCGCAGTGGTTAGATTGCAGTACTGCAGGCTAACTCACTGCTAACTCCAGGCATTCGATTCTGAGCAGCTCAAGGTTGACTCAGCCTTCCAAGGTCAGTAAAATGAGGAACCAGATTGTTGGGGGCAATATGCTGACCACTTAAACCACTTAAAGAGGACTGTAAAGCACTATCAAGCATTATATAAATCTAAGTGGTATTGCTATTGCTATATACCCAACATATTAAAGAGGGATCACTTTAAAGTCCTGGACCTCATTGATAGAAAACCAGAGAAACTGTGAAATGAACTTAACAAAGATTTTAAGGATGAATGTAAAAAAGGAACCAATAGTAACCAATATGAATAACAACAAATAAACTAGAAAGAGTATACTGAGATACTGGATAGTAAATATGCCAGCTTCTCAGATCCCTTAGAAGACATTACCTTTTTACAATAACTTCTAGCACTAAAAGATAAAGTTAGATCAGGACTCCAGTCAATTCCAGGTCAAAAGACTACAGGAAGTGACAGAATATTGACAGAAATTTGGCAAGCAACAGGAAGAATCAGTAAAGTTCCTAATCAAGCTATATCACAAATATGGAGAATAATGGTGGCCAACAGATTTGAAGAGGTCAATCTTACATTCCAAGCACTTCCAAAGACTATTTGACCCTTTTGAACTTTTGGAAAGAGGCTCCTTGGAATATCATGGACAGCCAAGAAAACAAATGGATCATAGAACAAAGGAAGCCAGAATTCTCACTCAAGGCATACATGATAAGACTCAAAGTATCCTATTCTGAACACATTATGCAAAGATCTCTGGAGAAGGCTCCAATGTTGGCAAAGGTGAAAGGAAAGAGATGACCAGCAGCAAGGTGGATAAACCCACTTACGGTGGTAAATGAATCTAATCCACCATACAATATAGTTTATTCAATAAAAAATGTACACTGGGAAAACAGTATGGTTGTATTATGTATGATCTCTTGCCTTAACTATTTTTAGAGAAATTTATTCAAGTAGGAAGTGTTGAATGATTAACTGGCATTCCGAGCCCCATTAGAGGCAACAAAAAGAAAATCAAGAAGAAAATGTTGCATGCTAGTTACATGCAAACTGTAAGATATAGACTGTAGGTAAAACACAACCACTGATATAATTTACTAACATTAAATCCCTTCCTTATTCAGTTTGGCAGTCATTCACATACCAGATAATAGTAGACGCTCCTGATTGCAAATTTCATGGCAATGAGATATAAATAAAATGCAATGAGAAAACATTAACTTTAAAGATAAAGGTGTAAGTAGAATGCCCAGTTTTCACACTAAACACTAAAGTATTAGAACTCATAATTTCTTTACAAAATCAATTCATTGCCTAATATAAAAGCACTAGATATAAATTTTGTAAAAAAAATGTCATTAATAAAAGTGATCTTCTAATAAATTAAAATTCACCAAGTTATACTTCATTACTACTCTCCATACTTGAGATACACATTTTTAAAAAATATAAGTTATTTCAAACTTCAGTTTACTTCAAAAAGTCATTCCAAGCAAAAAAAATTACAAGCAGCAAAATCTTAATATATTGTTTGGTAAAGTTCAACTCAGTCTTTGAAAAACACATTTATCTATCTAGTAAAGCTTGTGATAATGCGATGTAAAGAGTTTGGCAAATTCAACTCTAATGGAGCATAAAAGTGCTTTTCCTTGCAAGTGAGATCATTTTTAAAAATTCAAAGCATGATCACTTTTTCTTTTTGCAGGAACAATCTGATACAAGCAGCAAAGCTTAAATAAGCTAGAAACATTTCAAATGATCCATAAAGGATTAATAAGCACCACAGGAAGTCCTATAGGCTCAGCTTATACATTTTTTCCCATCCTTTCTCCTGTGATGCACATGACATGAAATTCTAAGTAGAATTCAAGTTTCAAAGTCACTGAATGTTAAAGTCCAAATGCTTTAACCCTGCAGTGGAGCAGGGTCATCACCTTGCATTACTAATCTAAACAATAAGATGCTGGTATTGTTAACATACCAATGTTCAAACATCCTGATTCCTGAGGGGGGAAAATCTGGATATAGAGAAATAATTAACAAAGGGAGGGAGGGAGGCAGGAGGAGGAGGAGGAGGAGGAGAACCTTTACAGCAATACCATTAG
>QLTV01001504.1:221455-232820 GCA_003457575.1 Thermophis baileyi
GGAAGGAAGGAAGGAAGGAAGGAAGGAAGGAAGGAAGGAAGGAAGGAAGGAAGGAAGGAAGGAAGGAAGGAAGGAAGGAAGCTTTTGTAGTAAAAGCAAAATAAGCTACACTAATATAAAAGGACAAAAATGACAGCTGTTATTTTGGCAGAGATAATCTATGCTGAAACACAAAAGAGATACAATTTATTTCAATACAATTTTCTTGTCTTCCCACTGATTCTTTGACTACCATAGAAAACAGGATTCTAAACATATTTTAATAGAATCTTCAATCAATATGAATAAAACAAATCACAAGACATATGTGAAAACACATTATAGGAATACTATTTGTTTGCAAAATATATTGTATGCACATTGATATATTCCACAAGGAAAAGAAATACCAGCTATTCCATCCAAATTATAGTTAAAATATTAAAACATCTAAGTAAGAAAAGGCAAGGTCAAATTGCATTAATCCACTGTAGTGTATATAGTTATATATGAAGTTACTTAGGTTTGCTCCGAGTCACATTCAAACTGGGCAAGTCCAATTTGAGGTGCCTACGGCAAGGTTCTGTAGGGTTATCTCAGGGGTGTCAAACTCGATTTCTTCGAGGGCCAGATCAGCATTGTAGTTCTCCTCCATGGGGCAGGGTGGATGCCTCCTGCAGCACCCTGCTGGCCAAAACAGGGCATGGGCGGGTCTGCGCGCGCCCCCCCTTTGACTCGTTTTTGCTCTCCATGGCCTCCTGCAGCACTCTGCCAGCCGTTTTTGGCCTGTTTTTCGGCCGGCAGAGTGCTGCAGGTGGCCATGGAGGGTGAAAACGAGGCGCGGGGGGCCGCATATGGCCCATTTTAGCCACCAGAGGCACTGCGGGCTGGTCCTTTGATATTTCCAGGCCAGTCCTACAGGTCGGATTTAAGCACCCTGCGAGCCGGATCTGGCCTGCGGGCCTTGAGTTTGACACCCCTGGGTTATCTGGATCACGTTGAATTCCGTGACTCCTAAGGAAGTAGACAGTTAGTCACTTTGGAGACCTGTTTATTACATGCAGGACCCTCCTGGATATTCAGGACCACCTGGGAAGTGACCTTTGCTGGGTCCATTTTTTTTTGAGGGAGGGAGTAGTCCCCTTAGCTTTGAAGAAGGCTGTGGTGTGCACTCTCCTCAAGAACACACTATTGGGCCCAATTTTCATCCAGTCTCTAATTTTTTTTTTCTGGGAAAGATTATAAAGAAGGTTTTTTATAATTCTTCAACTCCAAAGAACCCTGGAGGAAAGAGATTCCTTGGCACTTTCAGCTGGATTCAATTAAGGCGTGGGTGTCAAACCCGCCGCATCATGTTGCCGTCATGTGACGTTTTTCCCATTCACGGAGCTGGGGTGGGCGTGGCCTGCATGTAACACATCCAGCCCGCGGGTCGCCAGTTTGACACCCCTGCATTAAGGAGACACTGCTGGTGGCACTTGCTGATCACCTGTGGTAAAGCCAGAAGCCTTAATCTCCCAGCTGCTCTTTTATATTACTGATCTTGTTATCCTTTTAGACTAGTATTGGGGACTGGTGTTGTGCAGTACATTTTGTGGTAGTATTTCTTTCTCTGTGGCCAGTTTCATATGGTGCAATCTGAGGGGAGGAGATCATCCATTCCCTAACGGAGTGCCATAGGGCCCAATGCTCTTTTCCTTTTATTTAACATGTACATGAAATTGCTGCCAATTGGTGAGACTATTGGTTTAAAATCAAATATCAATGTGCTGATGATATTCAATTGTATGTCTCAATGACAAACCTACCAAGCAAGTTGTCAAAATCCTGGTCCAAATTGTGCACAATTTGGAAGTCAAGTCAAAGAATAGGTGGCAGCTATGGCCAAGAAGTGCTACAGTTATGTCTGTTCGTGGACCAGGAGGTCCTTCAGACTGCAATTCACACTCTAGTCACCTCATGATTGGATTACCGTAATGTGTTCCACATGGGACTACCCTTGCATAAACTGCAGCTGCCCAAAATGTGGCAGCAGAGGAAAGATGGGTGTGTGGTGTTTTGTTCTTATGTCCTATTGCTCCATGAGCTGACCTGATTACCCAGTTGATATCCAGATACAATTTAAGATGCTGGTAATCACCTATAAAACCCTTCATAGTTGTTCACTGATGAGATCTGGCAGACCGGGTATGCTCTTAATCTTGTAAATTAAACAATGCCATACCAATAAAGAAGAATATTTGTAGCTCAGGGCTGAAAAGGGGTCCTAAGTGCTCTCTGGGCTTGGTTGTAATCTTGCAGAAAACATCATCATCTTACTATTGCCAGGAAGTGTGTCTTCTCCATAGAAGTACCTGCTGCAAGGAATAACATTTCTCCAGGGATCCATGTAAGCTCTTATCATACTGGCATTCAGAAAACTATTAAAGCTTGGTTGTTCTCCCAGACTTTAGGATAAGGTACAGTGGATATAGAAAGTCTAAACAGTCCACACTTTTTGTTTACTGTTTTTGAATTAGCATTTCAATCAGCTATCATTTTTTCTAATACATTAGTTCCTTCTTTTTTAACTGTAAACCACCCAGAGACACTATGGAATCAGATGGCTCTGAAATTAAATTGAATAAATATGAAGCTTCTTTAAGGAAATATAATCTTAACAGTTCTAAAGAAAGTACATAGAAATAGCATAGACAGTAATACTGAAAACCAAAGTAGTAGTTCCAGAAAACCCCCCTTTTTAAAGAAAAATTACTTGTTGAATATACAGTTTTTGACAGTAAAATCTTTTTCAGGCTGAACTCAACTGATGACTACATGAATACATTCATATATTCATTACTCCGAGGCTCTCATGAAAACCAGAGACACGTCTATATGAGATGCTGCCAGAGTAAAAGAGTTTCAGGTCAGGGTGTCAAGTAAATCAGCAAATTGGAATGGCAAGCCCTTCAGGAAGCAAAAGATTAACACTCCCACCTACCCCAATCCCCTCAAAAGTTAGGAAAGAAGAGTGCCTACGAGATGCTGGGAGCAGTCCTTAGAAATAACACAGAGGAATTCAAGAGAAAGCAAGAGGAGCCTATCCAACATCTGTGGGGAGGTTGAACCAACTCCCTTGTGAGAGATTGGGAATGTAATGGAGAGAGAACAGACATAAACAATCAATTGTTACAAGGTAAGTCTTTTGACAGTTTATCTTAAAAATGGCAATTCAGCTCAGGTGAGAAGTGAGACTTCATTTTAAAGGACTCACTATAAATGAGGGTTGGAAATTCATTTTACAGTTTCCAAAACTTTGTATTCCAAGGCTAGCATTAAGAATACCTTATGATGTCTATGCTTCCTTGACCTTGTTCAGCTTTGAGGGGCCTGATACAATCAACTAAAAGAAAAGTATTACTGTGTTAAGAAAATCTCCTCCAAGGACAAAAAATAGATGCCTACTTCAGAAATAGCTAGTTGGGTCTAGGAGGTTTTGTAAGTATACGTTAAGCTTAGGCAAGACAATTTTTTACTGGACTGGATATTATCAGGATGTGACTGAATGTCAAATCATGTGACATCTGTTAGAGAATGGAGAATAGCAAGGACTGTATGAAGATCCCATTGCAATATTTATGTAAAGATTGATAAAAAATAAACCAAACTAAAAATGTCACTCTCCTAAGCATATTGGGGGCTAAATGCACTCTAAATGGTTAAAACTTGGTTATTGAATTCTTAGTATAAAGTGTCAGTAGAGCAGAGCATGAAGATAAAACTTCCATTCAAGAATATGACAACAAATGAACTTGCCACAGTTTTTGTTTGCATACAAAGTTGTGCAATATCCTTGTCTGGGATTTTCCCTTCAAATATGTGGCTGGGAAAGATATTCAGTTATTCCAGGATATCTGGAATTGATTTCTAATCAGTATGAGGAAGAAGAAAATCTTCCAGGCATCAATATTTGTCATTTTAGAAAAATGACAGAACACCCAGCCTCGATTCCTGGTACAGCAAAATCTGAGAAATACCCCAATTGAATAAAAGGCATGATATTATGCACATGTCAGGGGACACACATTCAAACCAGGAAATCAGTATTGGTCTTCAGCCTGGATAGGCTAATTTGACCATTCATAATATACTTACAGAGGAATGTAAATCAGTGTGTTGAAGCAGCAGTCTAATAACAAATTTAAAATCTCTGAAAAAGAGAATGAGATGTAGGCAGAATGGATAGATTGATCCACAAGAGGGCATAAGCCTGGGAAGGAAATACATTTTATGTGGACATAATAAGAAAACTGAAAAACCTTGTTCTGATGACCTGCTGAAGCAGCTAGAATGAATCGGGAACACTTTCATGCCAGACTCAACCTACAGCTACTGTCAGATGTTCTTGCAGGAAATGGCAAGACATCAGCCTTCCAAATTCATCACAGGCTGCTTACATTTAAAACTTAGCTGAAGATTGATCCAGCAACTTCCAAAGACTGCTCATTACCTATGTAAATAGCATGACCATCTTTTCAACCTAAGAACAAGACCTAAAACATCTGGAATTGGTATTCCAATTCTGCCAGTAATGGAGGAACGTTTCTACCTTGTCTGTCTGTCAACAGGTAGTCCTCTTGTCAGCCCTGGAGCCATTTTCCCCTTTGGCACTTCAGGGCTGCCACAGCGAAGGAAGTCGAGCTGTGGGAACGGGAGGGGGGAGGAAGAGATAACTGGGGGATTGTAGCCATAAGAAAATTCTTTCTCCCTGAGAACCAAGAGTTTTCCCACCAAGTGCAAAGAGGTGGGGTCTGAGATTGAGTGACCCGTGAACTGTGACCTGATTGGACCATGTGATGGACTGCCTGGGCAGGGGAAGGAAAATTCTACTTTGAATTAGAGGGAAACCCGAGGAGAGTTCAGAGTCGGGTTTCCCCAGATGTGCCAATATGACGTGCCTAATAAATCTATTCTTTGAGGAACTTGCCTGCCTTGGAGTTTTGATTCTGTTGGGCTCATTATTTGGAACCCTGACACTAACCCGACTCACTTTAAAATCATCCAAGCAGTTCCCCACACCGGTGGGGCCTCTGTCCGAGGTCCTGAGCTCCGCCCGCATTCCCAGGCAATCGGGATGCGCAAAGACTCAGGGAAGATGGAGAAGAGGCTGGAGGAGAAGCCCTCCGAGACAGGCGGGACCACGGTCACCGGGGGGGGAGGGCGACCGGAGACAACTCCGGGAGCATTTGCGGGAGCATCTGCTTCCCCTCAGTCGCTGCGGTGACAGAGGCAGCAGTGGCGGAGGCCAGCTCCGGCAGGGCGCCCGACCCAAGGAACAAGTGTCCTGGCAGCTGGCTCAGGAAAGTCTCCAGTGGGGTGACAGCATGGGATTCCTGGCACCCCAAGAGTTGGCGAGGAGCCAGATGCACCAGGAGCCATATCGAGCCGAGGTGGCAAGCGGCCCAGCATTCCAAGAGCCCCAGATTGAATCAGCCCAAGGTGAATGCAGCACAGTTTTTGAGTGGAGGGCTACAAGGCCTCTGGAGCTCAGCGAGTCCAGGGAGTGGAACCTCCCGCCAACCTCGAGAAGTGAATCTCTAGCCAGCCTCCCTGAGAGATTTGGCCATCTTAGCATCGCCAGCATGGCTCAGCTCCTTCCAAGCGGCCAACCCGGCTGGGTGCTAGCCCAACCAATGTTCACCTTCCCCGGCCAAGGGAACGTGACAGGCCAGAGCGGGGCTTCCACCTCTTTCCACTTGGCGCAAAGTGGATTGCGCTTCAGCCTTCCCTGCCGGGCCCTGTCTACTGGAATGACAGATCAGCTGGGAGCAGCCGCCAGCCAGCAGCCGGGGCCTTTGGCCCAGTCCAGCCCGGGAATACAGAGGGACCGTAGGTCTGCCGAGGCCAGGTAGCCCCCCTCACCAGCCACCCCTCCGGCTGTCTCCTGTGGACCAGATCCCCCCTGGTTGGGCCTTCTACCTCGGCCAGGGGTGGATTCAATGCCAATGGACACCAGCAGCTGCCTCCCAGCTGGCTCCAGCACCGACACCTGCGCCGCCCACCGCTGCCCCCCACACTTCAGAGCCACTTTTGATGGGAAACTGACGTATTTCCTGAACCGGATCTGGTCCCACCTTGACCGCTACGGGAGTCAGTACCAGTCCCATCAGGAGATTATTTTGGCCATCTCCGATAACATGGAGGGGGAAGCAGCTGAGTGGATAGCCCAGTTGCACAACGAGGGGGCTCCTGAGTTGAAAGACGCCGATGAGTTCCCACAGCTACTAAGGACCCAGTTTGAGGACACAGCCCAGGGGCAAGAAGCAGAAGTCGAAATCAAAGACCTAAAGCAGAGAGGCAGGCCCGCAAAGGAGCTTGTGTGGGAATTCCGGAGAGTGGCGGGAAAGCTTAGAGACTGGCTGGAACGCCTCTTCATCCACCACTTCAAAGAGGCTTTGGACCAAGACCTTCGGCAAGCTTGCGCCTTCCAAGGAGTCCCCAACCGCATACAGGAGTAGTACCGGATGGCAGTGGCCATGGACCTCGAGATCCACCCGCACCGAAAACCCACACCAGAGAAGAAACCTAAGCGAGCCCTGGGGCGCCGAATCGGCGTGAAGCCGCCTGACAATTCAAGACCGACCCCGACTGCAGCCATTAAATGCTTCAGATGCGGCCAACGGGGTCACCGGACATCATAGTGCGTGGCGCCGTCCCCCGTCCCCCAGGTGTGAACTCCAGCCGGTCCAAAGGGGAAGAGGATCCCGCGCAAGCCGACGGACAAAGGAAGGTTCGCCCGTCAAGCCGTCGAGGTTCGCCCCCTCTGCCGAAGGGGAGGAAACTCTGGCTCCGAAGGCCCCTCCAGGCACCACCAGCGACAGCAGTGAGGCCAGTGAGGACCCGATGGTAAGTGAAGCCATCTGTCCCTTTGCCATAAAATCCCGTATAGCGGTGCCCAGAACGGGAGCCCAAGAGGACATAGAGGACATCATAGACACCAGGTGCACCAGATGTCTAATCAGCCTTCCCACAGTCCAGAAGCTATGAATAAGCACAACGTCCCTTGCGCGCCCCATACGCTTTGAACAAGTAGATGGCACATTAATAGGCAGAGCCCTTGCCACCCTAGTCACCGAACTAGCGAGATTGGAGATGAGCCACCATTGGGAGCTCATACGCTTTGTGGTGGCGCTAAAAATGACGGAGTCAGTCATCCTGGGCCTTGCTTGGCTGGACAAATGGGGACCCGCCATCACGTGGGAAGATGCTACCAAAAGCTAAGGATTGGAGTGGGGCCCCAGCCACCCCCCTCCCGGGGCAAGGCTCAGTCGCCAAAGCCACCCAGCGACCCCAGGACGGGTGAGACAGTAGCTGCCGCTGCTGACATGCCACCGGGCTGCCCCCAGATACCCAAAGAGTATAGAGACCTGGCAGACGCATTCAGCGAGCCCAAATGTAATGCCCTACCCCCCCCCCGACCCACCAACTGTGCAATAGAATTCGTGCCAGGGGCTAAATTGCCCAAACTGAAGATGTATTCCATGACCCACTGGGAAATGGAGGAGCTGAGAAAATACATCGACAGCAATCTGGCAAGGGGGTTCATTCAGCCCACCAAATCTAGGGTGGCCGCCCCAGTGCTCTTTAAAGAGAAGAAAGATCGATCAATGAGGCTCTGCGTGGATTTCCATGGAATTAATGCAGTATGCGTGGAAAACACCTACCCCCTGCCCCTGATGAAGGACATGGGGTAAGATGTTCACGAAACTGGACTTAAGGGAAGCATACTACCGGGTGCGAATCAAAGAGGGAGATGAATGGAAGGCTGCCTTCAACTGCCCGTTAGGCAGCTTCCAATTTAAAGTCATGTTGTTCAGACTACAGGGAGCCCCTGCCGTCTTAATGCAGCTGATCAACGAGGTGCTGCATGAGCACCTCTACAAGGGAGTCTTATTCTATCTGAACGACATTCTCATATTCAGCGAGACCATGGAAGAGCACACCAAACTAGTGCGCCAGGTCTTGAAAAAACTCCTAGCAGCCAAGCTGTACATGAAGCTGTCAAAGTGCGAGTTCCACAAGGCCTCCCTAGACTACCGAGTATCAAATGAAGGAATTGAGATGGACCCGGGAAAAATGAAAGCAGTGCTGGACTGGCAGCCCCCACGCACCCACAAACAGCTCCAGTTTCCTGGGGTTTGCCAACTTTTATAGACAGTTCATCCCGGCCTTTGCTGAAGTTGCCTTGCCCCTAACGGAATTACTGAAAACGGGGGGTAGGTGGGTGGGGGGAGGAGCTGCCCCAAAGCCAAGGCCGAGCCAACCGTTGGCATGGTCCCTGGACTGCCAGTGGGCATTCGAGAGGCTGAAGAGTCTCTTCGCAGAGGAGCCCATCCTCCAGCACCCGGACCCAGAACGGCCATTTGTCGTCCAAGCCGATGCCAGCGACGTGGCTGTGGCAGCGGTGCTCTTGCAGCAAAACCCCCAGGGCCAGCTGCAACCCTGCGTATACGTGTCCAAAAAACTCAATGACACTGAGATGCTGGGCAGTGTGGGAGAAGGAAGCCTACGCTGTCCAGTGGGCTCTTCTCTCCTGGTGACACTTCCTGGAGGGGAGCAAAGTGCCATTTGAGGTTTGGACTGACCATAAGAACCTCGAGGCACTAAAGACCCCCCAGAATCTCTCCCCAAGCAAGTCCGCTGGGCGCAATACTTCAAGCGATTCAACTTTGAGCTAAAGTACATCCCAGGGGGGGAAGAACCTGCTCGCTGATGCCTTGTCCCAAAAGCCGCAATTGAAGTGTCATCGTGAGGTCATCCATGCCATCATCCCCCCCCTCGCAGCCCATGGCCCAAGCCATCACCAGAGGCCAAGCCGGACACCGGGACAACCCGGAGAGGGGACAAGGTGACAAACGCCCTGGGATCCCTGCTTCCGGCAGACCAGTGGTTCGTTGACAACCGAGACACCTTGACCCTGAGGGATGGATTGGCCTGGAACGGGGCCAAACTATACGTCTCCTCCAGCCTGAGACTTCAGATCCTACAGCGGAGCCACGACTCCAAACTTGCCAGACATTTTGGATTCCTAAAGACCCTGTACCTGGCCAGGAGGCAATTTTGGTGGCCCAGGATGAAAGCAGATGTGGAGGACTATGTGAAGATCTGTGCCACTTGTGCAGCCATGAAGAAGAGACCCGTGAAAAAAAAACCCGCCTCCTCCAGCAAGTGGCAGACCCAATCCGACCCTGGGAGGAAATTACCATGGACTTTATAGTCGAGCTCCCGGAGAGTGGCAGGAACACGGTCATTTGGACAGTGATTGACTTGTGCTCAAAGCAAGCCCACTTCATAGCCTGCTCACGATTACCCTCAGCTAGAAAATTAGCTAGGATGTTCATAAAGCAGATATACAGGCTAATGGGGTGCCCCGTAGGGTTATTTCTGATAGGGGAGTTCAATTCACGGCGAAGTTCTGGAGGGAGTTCCTGAGGGCCATAGGGTCCACACAGGGGCTTAGCTCAGCTTTTCATCCGAGCACGAATGGGGAGTCCGCACACGTGAACGCCATGGTAGAGCAGTATTTGAGGTGCTACTTGCTGCCTTTCGCAGAGGTAGCATACAATAACACAGTGCACAGCAGCACTGGCTTTCCAAGTCACCAGCGGCATGGAATTCGTTCCCATGCCCGAATTACCCCGGGAGCCGCCATCCTCCCTTTCCCTGAGCGAGTGGATGGAATCCCTGAAGCAGGGCTGGGAGAATAGAAAAGCGAGCCTTAGTGAAAGCGGCGAAGTCTTATAAGACGCAAGCTGACAAGCGCCGCTCCCCCCAACCTCCCTTCCCAGTCAGAGACAAAGTATATTTGTCAACGAAGTATCTAAAGCTGAAGCTACCATGTAAAAAACTGGGTCCCAAGTTCATAGGGCCATTCCTGATAGTGAAAGTAATCAGCCCGATAACTGTTCAGCTTAGACTCCCATACCTGTTAGGGAAAGTGCATTCGGTCTTTCACAGCAGCTTGTTAAAGCCGGCAGTTGGCTCCCAGCTGAGACCGATAGACCGGGCCACTCCTAAGCCTATTGTGGTGCAAGGACAGACTCATTATGAGGTTAAAAAAATTTTGGATTCTCGTTTGCACCGAGGACATTTGCAATGCTTAGTCCATTGGAAGGGATATCCGTTGTCTGAGGCTACCTGGGTCAAAAGTTGGGATGTGAAAGCTGACAGACTTGTAAAGCAATTTCATGATAGTCACCCCAATAAGCCCAAGGAACCCCCTGGGGGGGGTTTAACCCTACTGCTACTAAAACCCCTCTGATTCTCTCATTACAGGAGGTCCTCTTCAACTGAGGGGGGCAGCCTGTCAGCCCTGGAGCCATTTTCCCCCTTGGCACTTCAGGGTTGCCACAG
The DNA here is from genome assembly GCA_003457575.1 of Thermophis baileyi. Lineage (NCBI taxonomy): Eukaryota > Metazoa > Chordata > Lepidosauria > Squamata > Dipsadidae > Thermophis > Thermophis baileyi. The sequence goes on from QLTV01001504.1 coordinate 231,830, forward strand.
CGAAGGAAGTCGAGCTGCGGGAATGGGAGGGGGAGGAAGAGTTAACTGGGGGATTGTAGCCATAATAAAAATTTTTCTCCAGAACAGAAGAAAAGGAGAGGGAGAGAGAAGAAAAAAGGATACAGAAAAGAGAACGAATAGAAAGGGAAGGCGCAAGAGGGAGAGTACAGAGGGAGACAAGAAACACAAGAAAACAATATAAGTAAACATGGGAGAGGAAATTAAAATGCTTTCCATAAACATAAACGGACTAAACTCACCAAAGAAAAGAACGCAAACCTTTGCAAAGTTACGGAAACCAGATATAGATGTGATATGCTTACAAGAAGTACATATTAAGAAAGAACATAGTAAATTACTGGAAAATCTAAAAATAGGAAAACTTTATACAACACTAACACATAAAAAAAGAGGAATTGCAACATACATAAAAGAAACAATAAAATCAAGACTGATATATGCAGACGAAGAGGGTAGAATGCTAATGATAGAGTTGGAAACAGAGCAATAAAAAATATTACTCACGATAATATATGCACCAAATAATAATCAACATGAATTTTATAAAAAACTACATAACAAAATAATGGAAATGGAATACAAAAATATATGCATAATTGGAGATTTTAATTCAATTGTGGACATTAAAAATGATTACAAAAGCAACAAAAATAATAATAATAATAAGAAAAATATACTGCCATATACCGGGATTGCGAAAAGATATACAGTTGCAAGAAAAAGTATGTGAACCCCTTGGGATTACGTGGAGTTTTGCATGAATTGGTCATAAAATGTGCTCTGAACGTCATCTAAGTCACAACAATAGAAAAACACAGTCTGCTTAAAATAATACTACACAAACATTAGATGTTGCCATGGTTTAATTGAACATAACATGTAAACATTCACAGTGCAGGGAGGAAAAAGTATGTGAGCCCCTAGCCTAATGACTTCTCCAAGAGCTAATTGGAGCCAGGAGTGAGCCAAC
>QLTV01001504.1:245433-258575 GCA_003457575.1 Thermophis baileyi
GCATTCCATTCAAAGCAACGTCTGAATACCCTTAGGCAAAGCAGGTAGAGTTAAAGCAGTAGAGACCCCTCCCATTAGCCAGAATGCAGATTCTAGCCAATACACAAGTGTGAAAATGTTTTCTTTATCAACTGCTCTGGGAACCGGATAAACATACATTTCTCTGACCATCTTCTGTTATCCCTTGAAGTGAAACATCCCATATTGCCCCTCATAAACCTTCTCCAAAAGTGAAGAGATCTCAGGATGTTTGGCACCCGGTATGGATTGTAAATCGTCAATTGACACAGGCAATGCTAATAAATCAACCCCAACAATTACACAGAATGCAGATTCTAGACAATACACAAGTGTGAAAATGTTTTCTTTATCAACTGCTCTGGCAACCGGATAAACATACATTTCTCTGACCATCTTCTGTTATCCCTTGAAGTGAAACATCCCATATTGCCCCTCATAAACCTTCTCCAAAAGTGAAGAGATCTCAGGATGTTTGGCACCCGGTATGGATTGTAAATCGTCAATTGACACAGGCAATGCTAATAAATCAAACCCAAGGCCCCCACTTCTCTCAACTGAATGGCACGATCACTCTTTGGGATCTGACACATGTACTAATTGTTTTTTTAGCTTTATACATTTTCATGTTTATCTATCTTACTTTTTTTAAAAGCTGACCTTATGCTGTAATAAAAAAAAATCATATTATTTAATATGAGCTATATGGAGAAAGATTTCCAAAGCACCTGCAGCTTGACTGCCCCAACACATGCTAGACATTTTCTGTGAGGGATAGAGGTAGAATGTCACTCTGTATCACAGCCATTTGCTGCCCAAAGTGTTCATTTCAGCATACACAACTAAAGGAAGAAAATAGTTTTACTTTGTTCACAGTAAGAATTTTTTTTTAAACCTCTCAATCAAAAAAAAAAGACTGCTTGCCACAATATAACTGTTATCTAGGGTGGGAGCATCAACAGTCCTGAACAGCTTGCAGTTAGAGGAGAAAACATCCCTTTGATGACTAAATAGGTGTCTGAACTCTGAGCAGCCTCGCTTAAACAGAGTTGGTGGGGTGAAAAAGACTTTTCCTTCTGGATTATATCATTCTGCTCTGGACCTTAATTGCAACTACCGGAATCTACCATCTCAACAGAAAAACAATGCTATTATGACTATGAGACAAAAAATATTCTTTAATGTCTATCAGCCTGGAAGATAAAAGCAAATATCAAGGTAACTTGCAAAGAGGGAGAATATACCTTTTGCTTTTACTACTGGTGATTTATCAAAAACTGTTAGGTCTTCACAACAAACAAATATGAATATTTCCCCAAAGGCATTATTAACAATTAATAATCATTACACTGGGTGCCTTGTTTACCTGACCTTCTGTAAATTCAGCTGCCTTGTAATTAGGGCCATATTTTGCACATTTATATATTTGTATGCACAGATTTGACTCATTCATTCATCCATTAAAATTTGCTTGACAGACCTAGAAGGATAATCAGGGTACAATTTGTATTTACTGGATTATAGAAAATTGCCCAAACTGTTAAGTTCAAGGAAAACGCATTCTTGTCTCTCTCTTGTGACTGATGTAAAGCAATTACACATCAGACGATGCCCCAAGACACTCTGAAGGAGCAGCAAAGCTTTTACAATCTGGTGTCTTTAGCAGTATTTTATTCTTTAAAATGGTAACTGGTTTTAAAGACTATCTGAAAAGAAAAAACAAAAAGCAACCTAGCACATCTTGTCTAAGCAATGCATTACTCTGTAATTCAAATGGTAAAGTAATTTCCTAGAAAAGTTAAAATGTTGTATTTACTACTAACTTCCTCAAAAATGAAAAGATTAATTCCTTTAGATGTCAGCTTCTCTTGTGCAAGAGTTTGGGCTGTTAAAATATGACATATAAAGCATTTTTTTTCTGGAAAAGAGCAAGAATGTTATATATTAAATGAGAAAGGTAATACTAAAAGTATCACAATTAGTATCATTACTATCTTCAAAGTAATAATTATAATTTATTCAGGATGGAACTTAAATTCAGATTAATTTCAGTGCAAATGTGATATCAAATATTTTTACAACAACAAAAATTCAGTGGTTTTGAGGAAAGTGAGGCTCACTGGTATAATCGCCTACTGTACACCAATTTGTGGCTAAGAGTGACATCATCAGATGGCCTATGAGTGTTTAGTGAGTACTGTTTCTTGAACATGCAGCATCCTTCTTATGATTGCCATTTCTGAGAACCAACAACATGCTCTCTAAATTTCTGATGCACTCACCATCGCAAAACTGTTCCTTTCCTCTTCAGTCTTCATTTACGAAGTTATGAGACCATTTACTGATCATTCCAACTGGTAGGAATATTATGTACTGCATCAATACCCCAAATGATTAATTTCCACAAAATTGTTAGGATAATGATTAATCAAGAAGTTTCAAACAAATTGTCTTTCAACTTTGGTTTGTCAACTTTGGTTTGTATAATGGCAGGGATCTTTCAAGGATGTAGATGAAGAATACAAGGTTTTTACCTACCTGTTCCCTAGCAATCAGATAACATCCTGAAAAGTTCTAGAATGCTATGATTAGTGTGTAGGCACACACGCACGCATACACACAAACATATTTTATTGTACTTATGAAAATATTGTACTTCAAATTTTCTTTTTCCTTAAATCTATGGTCTTATTTACTTCCAAGTCAAAAAATGTATTAAGTTCTTAATGACCAGATTGAGTCTAATTATTCTGATATTTTATTAATGAAAAGATGTAAATCCTTGCTCCAAGATTCACCACAGAATAGCTATATACATTTCAGAAGTTAAATGAAATATAATTTCATATAAAAGTTTAAGCATCTCTGGGTCAAATTGTTGTCAACGAATCCCTAAGTAAATAGAAGCTCTGCATGAGACACAGTTAAACATCTTTCTGAAAATTTGCATCCATACATACTATTTATGTGCAGTTGTTTAGATTCAAAATAAGAAAACAGTGAATATGGGAGGTGCAGAAGTTGGACATCCTTTCAGTCAGTACTTTGTAACATCTCCTCAGGCAGAAATAACAGCTTTCAAACATTTCCTGTAGTCAACTAAGTGTCTTCTATTTTTGCTTTAGGAATGTTTTCCCATTCTTTTTTGAAGAAGTCTACTAGCTTAGAAATATTCTTCAATGTCTTGACATGCAATGCATGCTTGAGATCTCTCCAAAGCTTTTCAATAATATTAAAGTTTGCATATAAGTATTGTATGGTTAGTTTGGAAGTATGTTTCAGACTGCTCTTAATTTCTTCACTGAATATTGGACCCTAGCTCGAAAATCAAGAAAAACCTCTTTTAGAACAAGCTGGTCAGATTTACAAAACAAAAGCTCCTGGTCACTGCAAATAACCTGGTGAAAAGTTTAGTTGACACTGAAATAGCTATCCATCAGTCTACCATTCAGCTTATATAACAGTCTTCATGGGAGCATTATCAGAAGAAAACATAAGCAGCAGGGCGGCTTGGGAGTAGCGGGGCTTCCCTACGCACGAGCAGGCGAGGCGACAGGGTGCTGCCCGAACCAGTACCCAGGGATCAAAGGCCCTTTTCCTCCAGCCTTGGGACGGGCGCCGCTTCCTACCCCGCCACCTGCCACGCTTCGGGAAGCCTGGCCGGGCGCCGCGTATTGGGTCTGATAGGGGGCGGGGAAGTGCCGCATCCTTCCCTGCTTCCTGCCGGCGAAGTGTCCCTCTCGTGCACCTAACGCACCTCAGCACCGCTGTGAGCCACTGCGGTCGGGTGCGCAAGGGGAACACGCTACACGCGCAGGCTAATACCAAGACCCGCGAGGGGGCCGAGAAGATGACTAGCAGCGACCTGCTCTCCAACCACAAGCCAAAACAGACAGTGGGACGGAGTTAGTGCATCCAGTGGTCCGCATCACATTCCTCCTCCCGCCTCCGCTTGGACGGCGAGCCCAGTGGTGACAGTGGGCTCCAGAGCCACAGCATGCGCCAGCTGAGGGGCTGGCAGGCTGCATCTACAGCCGGAAACCATCCCCCCCCCACACAAATGGCGGTGACCGCATGGTGGCCAAAGAGTTTCCAGCTGTAGCTGCCCCATCCCCTGCCTCGCTTCACCTTATCCTATGGGACGAGCATCCCGCCCACCGCCCCACCTCCCAGAGACCCCTGGATTCCCTCCCCAACCCTGCCTGGCCCTCACAGGGACCACCAACACGAGTGACATCAAGCGGGCCACGCCCAGTCGGTTGAGGCCACGTCCCTTCCCTCGGCCATGCCCCTCGGCCCCCAGAGGACAACAATGCTGATCCGGCCCTCAATGAAATTGAGTTTGACACCCCTGGTCTAAGATACAGAAAAAGAGAAGACATCATATAGTTCCACATTTTATCTCTTTAATCAAGTCCTTTCCACCTCTTCATTTGAGTAAAACAAATGCCCACTAAAGTATTCTTTCAATTTTGGAAAAAAATAGAAATTGCATGTTGCCAAGATTGTATGGCAGAAGGTATAAGCCAAAGATGTGCAATTTCATCATTGCCTCTTGGATGGTTCATAAGTTGTGAAGCCTAGCACTGTGTTGCAGCAAAAGTTTTTCTGTGCACTTCTGATATCTGCTTAATCATTATTTCAACGCATGGAAGAGGTAGAAAGGACTCACTGAACAAAGTGTGGAGTTACTGACTTTAATAAGGCATTTGACAAAGCTGATCATAGTCGCCTTCTTGATAAAACTTAACATGGAAAAGATGGTCTGACTACCAGACAGATATATAATGGACTGAACAATAATATCTAACAAGTGGTCCTTAATGGATCTATTTCTGCATACAACTCAGGAATTCTGACCTGGTCAAATCTCTTCAACATATTTATAAATGACTCAGCAGGGGAATGGAAGGGTGACAATTCAAACCTCTAAGGTAGGAAACTGATAACATACCAGAAGATAAGGTCAAGGTTCAAAGGATCTTGATAGACTTGAACATTTGGGCCTTTTCCAACAAAATGCACCTTGATTGCAAGAAACATAGGCTTCTGGACTTAGGTAGGAAAAAAGAGCTAATGTAAAATTCAGCCAAAATAACACAGATACATTGAGCTTATGGAAAGTTATATGCTGGTCAGATGCACTCAAATACTGTGTCACGTTTTAGCCATTACAATATAAGGATGATACTGAGGAACTGGAAAGAGAACAGCAACAAAGTTGGTAAGGGCTTCGAGACTAAATCCAATTTCCCTAAATGCAGGAAAGGGTAATCATCATAATCAATGTGTTTAAAGATTTGTTTTATAATATAAATATAATTACCTACATGATAAAATATATCTAAAACACATGCTAAAAACCCATTCAATACAAATTACATTGGTATCATAGTCAGTCTCAAATTAAAAATAATTTATATGCAACAAGAAATACTTTAACTAAATACATTTCTCTTTTCAAGGATTAATATTTTAATAAATAGTTGGAAATAAAAGATTATGCAATAGCTTTTTTACTTTTCATGTCGATATTTTTATATTTCACTTGGTAAAAAATCATAGTTATCTTAGGCACCAACTTTCAAACTAAGATTCTATGTCAGAAAACAATATACATACTGGATAGAGATCACTCACTTACAGCGACATACTTCAGAAGAAGCTCTCTAAATCATACATATTTCATTGAAAGCCCAGGGTAACACTTCAAAAATGAACCAGCTAAACAAACTCCAATAGCACTTGACAGAGCTACACCTATTCTTTCCATTTTCAAAGCAGTACAGAATTAATTACCAGTTCTATAGATCTATTGTAAGTATAATAGACTAAAGAGCTATCACAGACACATTTATTGTAAAAGCACAATCCCAAGAGTGTCTAATAGAGGGCCAAAACGATTAACACAAATGCTTTGTCAGATCAAAGATAAAACCTGCACCACCCAATTGAGGGATGAATTAGAACAGTGGGTTATCTTTCAAATTAACCAGGGCAGTTAGTGAGGAAAATTTCATGAAAGTGTAATTCTTAGCCTTTGTGAATCCACACAGCAGGCATTCTGCCAGCTGACAAGATGATGAAATTTTCATGCTTAAAAAAGCCTTCTCTATTCCCCAATTTAGATTAGCTAGTATTTTTCTCCCTTTCTTTCTTTCTTTCTTTCTTTCTTCTTTCTTTCTTTCTTTCTTTCTTTCTTTCTTTCTTTCTTTCTTTTTCTTTCTTTCTTTCTTCTTTTTCTTTTTCTTTCTTTCTTTCTCTTTCTTTCCTCTTTTTTTTTGCTATGTGCTATTCTGAAGAAATTGTTTAAAACTTAGATCAAGCTTTAAAAAAATAATTACCACTATGAAAAAAAAATTGGATGTCTGCCCCTTTAAAACTACAGGAGTAGATGAAAATCACTCACTAAATTTATTAAATTTTAATTTAAACTAAGGAATTTATCATGGGACATGGTGAAAAACAGTGATTCAGATGAATGTGTTCAAATGGAATGTTCCCCACTCAAGCACAAATTACTGCAGGATTAGAAATATTATTTTTCAAAAAAGTTTTAAAAGGTAAGTTGTTATTTTTCATCAATATCATAGTATGATACACAACATTACCTTTTGAGAAAAAAAGTGAAAAACAGTCCAACAAAATTATCGCATATAATCTGTTCTAACTACTTTTGTCTTGAGAGCAAAATGGAATTTCCTGGAAAAATAGATAAAAATCAGGGGTCCTTGGTGCTCTCTGAGCTTGGTTGCTTTTTTTGCAGATCTTTCATTATTCAAACTAGGTAACATCATAAGTGCAAATGATGCTGTGACACTAGCATTGATGATGTTACCTAGTTTGGGTAATAAAACATCTGTAAGAAAACAACTATGTTCAGAGAGCACCAAGGACCCCTCATTTAAAACCCTGAGCTACAAATATTTTCCTTTATTAGATAAAAATCATCATATGCTTTCCTAGATGTGGATGTTCTTTTATTATCTTTCTTTTTTAATTTTAAAATTAAGTAAAATTCCATCAACTCTTGGAGACCGCTACAGGTTTTGTAGCTGCCATCATTAAACCATATTATGATTTAGAAATTACTTTCTCTTTCTCCTCTTTCTCTGGAGTAAAATGACTCATTGGAATGTTGAAAAGCTATAGCACAGAACAGTCACTGGATGGATGGATGGATGGAATTACCTTTACAGGTAATCCTTGCTTATCAGCCCCAACTGGGACTGTTAACTCTGTTGCTAAGTGTCATAGATGCTAAGTGAAAAATTATATGACCACACCAGACTTACATCACTTCTGTTTCAGTTGTTAAGTGAATCACCAAAGTCATTAAGACAGACATCACATGATACAACTTGTGATTTTAGCTTCGTTGACTCTGCTTGTAGAAGTTGCTTATGAAGTGCACAAATGGCAATTATTCCTGGGAGGACACTGTGACACCCATAAATACAAAACTGTTTTTCCAACGGCCTATAGTTACTAAACAAGGAAGTTAATAAGCAAGGTCTAACTGTATTAAATAACTTAAAATTGTTTATAAACAGGTTCATTTGATTCTGAAAAGTAACTGTAAAGTTCTGAAAATAACCCCGTTTTCATGAGGTGTTACTAGCTTATGACTCCAAGCCTCTGTCAATCCCATAAGGTAGACCAATCTAAGAAACCAATGCCATATGGCTTTAAAACCACACCTATAATAACCAATGCTTACAAGCCTGCATGTGCTTCTTGTCCCTCCCTTTTGTCTTTATGTATATTAGAGAAGAGTCCATCTGAGGTTTCTCAAGTTAGTTTCTTGAAATGAATTTAAGCCACAGTTGGTAACAGATCTCACTGTCCTTCAAACTCTTTCTTTATGCCTGCTACAGCCTCCCTTACATCTGTATTCTACCTACACTTCCCAAATCCATGTTCCCTAATTTCCTTCTCCTTTTGAGAAGTAAGTTGGAAGGAGGTATTAACACATAGTTGAATGCTAAGAATAAAGTTCCTGCCAAGTAACATTCCATCTAATAGTTCTAGTATCTATTGAGAGTATGTTAATGACATGGCTAAATTAACGCCTTCGGGATGTCTAGTTGCTGTTGTTGCCGCAGAGAAAAAGAAAATCTGAAGTTGCAAAGACAGAATTACAGTACAAACATGGAGGGTAAGACGCATGAATATGGGAAAGCTAAACCACAAAGATGAAATGAAATGATCACAAATTGACATCTTAGGTGTCAGCAAATTGAGATGGACTGGAATTTGACATTTTCAATCAGAAGATCACACTGGTTATTATTCAGGACCAATAAAAAAGAAGGCATCTTTTGGCTTTTATAGATTGGAAGGGTATAGCACAGTGATGGCGAACCTTTTTTGGCTCGGATGCCAAAAGGGTGCGCACGTGCGAGATAGCGTGCGCATGCGTGCCCACACCCATAATGCAATGCCCTCCCCCCCACACATGCACACAACTCCCATGCTACCCCCCCACGCATGTGCACAGGCCTCCCTGCAGCCTCTGAAGGTAAATAGCTCCACTTCCATTTCGTTTCTGAACTTTCGGGTTGGCCCGTTGGGCCGTTTTCACCATCCCCAGGCTTCAGGAGGCCGAAAATCAGCTGGCCAGCACGTGCATGCGTGCTGGAGCTGATCTGAAGCCTGGGGATAGCGAAAAATAGCCCAACGGGCCAATCGGAAGTTCGGAAACGAAACGGAAGTGGAGCTGCCCTACTACTTACCTTCAGATAGTTGCAACCAGGCCTCCCACACCTCGGCCCATTTCTTCTGCAGCCGGCAAGGCTTTCCTGAAGGCCTCTGTAGCCGATAACAGAGCTCCGGATCGATCTGAAGCTCTTTATCGGCTGCAGAGGCCTTCAGGAAAGCCTTGCCGGCTGCAGAAGAAATGGGCTGAGGTGTGGGAGGCCTGGCTGCAACTGTCCAAAGCCGAAGAAGTTCCTGAAGACCTCTGACAGCGAAAAGGAGGCTGGGGGTGAGCACACAAGTGAACTTCGGGTTGGCCCGTTGGGCCGTTTTCACCATCCCCAGGCTTCAGGAGGCCGAAAATCAGCTGGCCAGCACGTGCATGCGTGCTGGAGCTGACATAGGGCAATGCCTCGCGTGCCCTCAGATATAGCTCCGCGTGCCACCTGTGGCACACGTGCCATAGGTTCGCCATCACTGGTATAGCAGAAACAGTACTTGATACAATGAAAAAGTGACCAAATAGTATCAATTGAAATTTAATATGTGGATCATTCAAGTTTACGTTCCAACCACCAATACAGAAGAGAAATTTGATGAGTTTTATCATCAAGTTCAATTTGAAATCAACAAATCATGCATGCAAGATGTGCTGCTTGTGACTGAACACAGGAATGCCAAAGCTTGAAATTTTAAAGAGGAAAATGTAATTGGATTGTAAGGTTTAGAAAGCAAATGAAGCAAGAGAATAACTTGCCAACTTCTGCCATTCCAATATTTTTAGAATATGTTTTAAGACTAACAGATTAACAGTTGGAAGGGACCTTGTAGGCCATCTAGTCCAAACCCCCACCCAAAAAGGAGACCCTACACCATTTCTGACAAATGGCAGTCCAATCTCTTCTTGAAAGCCTCCAGTGATGAAGCTCCCACAACTTCCGAAGGCAAGCTGTTCCATTGGTTGATTATTCTGTCAGAAAATTTCTCCTTATTTCTAGGTTGAATCTCTCCTTGATCAGTTTCCATCCATTATTCCTTGTCTGGCCTTCAGGTGCCTTGATCCCTTCCTCTCTGTAACAGCCCCTCAAATATTGGAATACTGCTATCATGTCTCCCCTGGTCCTTCTCTTAGATTGGGAAGGATGATCAACCACCATAAAGGACAGCTGCTAATGGTCTCTTCAGTCCAGCAAATGGACTATATGTGTACTTTTGGTTTTTCTTACCTAAGTGTAAGACTTTACTTTTCTCTACATTGAATTTCATTTTGTTAGATAGGGCCCAGTGTTCAAGTATGTCAAGATCCATCTGGATCTTGAGCCTATCATCTAGGCTGTTAGCTATTCCTGCCAGCTTAGTATCATCCGCAAATTTGGTAAGTTCCCCTTCTATTCCCTCATCTGAGTCGTTTATGAAGATATTGAAGAGTACTGGGCCTAAGATGGAGCCTTGTTGTACCCCACTGCTTACGTCCCTCCATGTAGACATAGACCTATTGAGGACTAATTGTTGAGTAGAGTTTGTCAGCCAGTTACAAATCCATCTGGTGGTGATGCTATGTATCCCACTTTTTTCTAGCTTACCAAGAAGTAGGTTGTGGTCTACTTTGTCGAATGCCTTGCTGAAGTCTAAGTATATTATGTCCACTGTATTTCCCTGGGCTACTAATTTAGTCACTATGTTGAAGAATGAAATAATATGTAGTCATTGTCTTGAAACAACCAAATATTTGTTCTTCAACACTGAGGGAATAGAAACAGGACAGATTTTGACCATGGAATCAATATCAGTAGAAATATTACATCATGCAAGTTGCACATTTTGCCTCACTCTTCTCTGTTGAGGTCTTGTTGAAGGTGAGTATTGTCATTTTGAGAAATTCTCACAGTAATTAGTGTTTGGCACATATTCTAGAGTTGATCTCTTTCCTCCTTCATTTGTTCCTGTCTTCTCATTCTTGTGATTCTGGAGATGTGCACTCATTCATCCTCCTTTTCTTCATTCTCTAGTCTTCATTTTCTTCTTCTCCTAGTCCTTGCTGCATCCCAACAATATATGGTGTCATCTCGGGATCATCATGTTTCTTTCCAAGTGTCATTATGGCAATAATATTTCAATTTAATTTTTTTACCACAATGTTCTAGGTTGTGGTTCTTACCTCAGAACAGTTTAGAATCTTTGCCAGATTCTCCATTAAATTGTAGAAAGCTTTTGGGGATAGTTTAAAATAGGATCATGTAACCTCCTCAGGGATAGGGCAGGTCCGGTCTACCTGATCTCCGGTAGCCAAAGGAAGGGCTGGCCTACACTCAGTTTCAAAGCAGGAAGTGGTTGAAATATGAAACAGAATGGACAAGGTCTATGGTATAGTAACTAATGTATTTGACTGACACCAGAGAGATCTAGTTTCTACTCCATCTGCAGCCACAGCAGCTCTCTTGGTGACTTTCAGCTCAATCTACTTCACAGGATTGTTATGAAGAAATGAGGATGGAGCACTACATATGTCTTGAGTTCCTGAACAAAGATGGGATATAATACATGTGCATGTTTATGTGCCAGGGAATGGGAACAATACATCAATAAAAATATCCAGATCTTTCTTCATGCACCTTAAAGTTGTTGCTTCTTTAAGAGTCAAATGATGAATCAATTCCTTGCTGCTGATGGAGGAGAGACATGGAATTGAGAGACCAGATGGGAAATTGTCACAGAAAACTGAAAATGAAGAACAAGTGACCACAGTGGAATCCAGCAGTGCAGTAGAAGCCAGTAGCACTAAAGCAGCCACAACTTTCCCAAATTTCACTATCTCATCCCTCTCAGGGGCTTTTGGACACATTACGTAAGTTAGTCCATTTAAGGTATCTTGGTTCAAAACTTGTTGGCCTAGGAAGCACTGTTTCACCTAGGTAAAGTTCATGACAATGACAGTTTTAGTAGCATATAAATTACTACCATGATTTGAACCCAGAAGCAAACTGATAAGCAATGTATCTTACTCACTATATGCTGAATATATATTAAGAGAAATTGTATTGAAAAAAAGATGAACCTGGTTTTAAACTTGGGAGGAAAATCATCAATGATCTGTGTTATGGCATTATGCTGATCATACTATCCTGAAAGCTAAAACACAAAGGCTCTACAAGCTGAAGTTCTAAAACTACAGTTAAACATGGGGCTAAAATTAAGTATAAAGATCACATTAATGTCAATAGATAAAACCACTAGAATTGACAATGAAGGTATCAATAGTGACATTCTTTGGAAGGAAAAGTTGGACTTTGAAGAAGGAGGATAGGAAGAATATGGACACTTTTTACCTTTGGTATTGGAGAAGAGAATAGGTGGACAGCCAGGAAAACAAACAAATGGATCATCAAACAAATCAACCCAGAGTTCTCACTCATGGTACAAGTGACTAGGCTCAAATTATCCAAGTTTGACACATTATACAAAGATCTAGCTCTCTGGAGAAGGCTCCTATGCTGGAGAAAGTAGAAGAAAAGTAAAGACAAGAATAACCAGCAGATTATGGCAGTGAATACACTGTTGGAAGACCTGAAAGAACAGATTAGGGACAGATCATCATGGAGAAAAATCTATCTATATGGTCTTTAAGAGTTAACAACAATTTCATTTCACATAATGAATTAATCAATTTACTAAAGTTATTAAAAGTATATCAATCAGTTTTAATACTGTCTTCTGAAAGAGATATAAGGACTTAATTTACATTATATTTTTCCTTGGACTGTTTCCTATTGGAATATTCATGAGCAGGAAGAGTCATGTGGTAACTCAGTCAGCCAATGTGAGTAAAGTGCTACTGAGTCTGTGCAAAAGGAATTAAGCCAGGAGCTGGACGTGTTTTCCAGTCTCGGGTCTGTCTCTGTATCTCTCTTTGTGAAGACTTCATTATGCTATGTTGCTGTAAAAAAGAATGTATGGTACTGTAAATATTTTGATATGATTATAAAGAAGTTATTTGATTCAGCAAAAATGCAGTCAACTGTGAGAGCTTCTGATTTATTTTTTCTACANTAACTCAGTCAGCCAATGTGAGTAAAGTGCTACTGAGTCTGTGCAAAAGGAATTAAGCCAGGAGCTGGACGTGTTTTCCAGTCTCGGGTCTGTCTCTGTATCTCTCTTTGTGAAGACTTCATTATGCTATGTTGCTGTAAAAAAGAATGTATGGTACTGTAAATATTTTGATATGATTATAAAGAAGTTATTTGATTCAGCAAAATGCAGTCAACTATGAGAGCTTCTGATTTATTTTTCTACAACAGAGAAAGAAAAAATTCTCTAACAGATTGGCTGTTGGGTGAGCGTCTTTGGCGAGGGCCGAATCCATCCAGCTGAATCTCTCTCTCCTCTCCCTCTCCCTCTCTGTCTCCCCCCCCCCCCGGCGGCACCGGCCG
>QLTV01001505.1:43037-57659 GCA_003457575.1 Thermophis baileyi
AACAAAGATTTTTTTTTTTGTCATCTTTTCTGATTATCTGACCAGAAGGGGAACAGCCAGCACACCTCCATGAGATTTGGGATGGAAGAGATTGCAGTCAATCTCTTTGCTGCTTTATTGTATAAATTCCCCACTTCAGACCGCGTACTGATTCCTACTAGATGTCAGAGGAGAACCATAAGGCGGAATATATTACTGTACAGTAATCTAATGAGCTAACAAGGATAGGGATTGCTTTGCCTAAGAAAACCTCTCCAGGCTGTTGGAAGAAATGTCCATCTGGGGAGAAAGACACTGGAAACATGGAGGATGTTTGGAAAGATGGTTTAATGGTGGACAGTAGGACAACATGGTTTGAGGTCCTGGGGAAAAGTGGGATCACATGCCTTGAAGATGTTGAAGAAGAAGAGAAGGGCTGAGATGCAGAGAGTGCCTGAGTTTTATACCCTCTCTAGGCTTTTGAATTTGAGCTTGTATTCTGATTGGTTGTCAGCAGGGGTGGGTTTCTCTTACTTTCCCTACCGGTTCGGAAGTGTGCGCGTCGCGTCGGAAGCGCGCATGTCACATCAGGGTACTGACCCTCTGCGCATGCGCAGAAGCCTTTGCGCATGCGCAGAGGGTTCTTTGCCAGCCGCTTTCAAGCGGGGAACCGGTTCGGGGGCGTGGCAAGCCGGCCATCACTACCGGTTCGGCGAATGGGGCCAAATTTCCGCCACCGGCTCGGGGGAACCGGTCCGAACCGGTAGCAACCCACCACTGACTTCTCCCTTCTCTGCCCTTCTCCGTTGTCTAGTTTCCAAAGTATCTACTCTTACCCCTATCTCTCTCCCATAAGAATCTTCCTGGTTCTCCGGTTCCTTTTTTAATTCCCTTAGAATACTCTCCCCTTGGCTTGTGTCATCAATCCTTATTATTTTTGTTGTTATCTCCTCCTTATCATCTTGTTTCATTTGTTTTGTCTGTTCCATTTTTTCATCTACTCTTTCAGTTAGTTCCTCCTCTTCCTGGGCGTCTTGATCACTCATTGTCCTTTGTGTTATATTTCCCAGCATTCCACCCATGCTCTCTATTCGATTCATTATTTCCTTAAAATGCCTTGTCAGTGTCTCCCTTGTACTTTGGATTACCGACACCATCTCTTCCCAAGTTCCACTCCTTTCTCCTTGATGAAGCATCTCATTAATTTTATTGCGTCCCTCTTCTTTCCAATAATCCAAAGACCATATGTTCAAACCTATAGTCACTGCTAGTCCCATAAGTTTTCCAGAACCTCCTTATGTCCCTCTATAAATTCAGTCCTGTATTGTAATCTTCAGGGGTCATTTTAATGATAATGTCATTCCGTATTATCACATTTAAATCCCAAACAATCAAATAGTTCCAAGATTTTGGGAGTATGTTGTTCTTCCTTTCGTCAGCAGGTGGCGCTCTTAGATTGGATTTCAATATTAACCAGTTTTTTATTTTCCCACAATGTAAAAATAACGTTGATTTTTAAGTAGATAATTCCAGCATTTCAAAATGCCTATCCAAAGCGGTGCCTATCCAGTTTAAACGTCCAATTTCCTGTATTTTAGCAATTTTTCTGCCTTTTCCCCTTTAATTCTTTCCTTCAATTTTAAAGTTTTTCAGAGTGCTAGATCGCTGCTACTTTAAAAATAATTGTGAACCTCTCTTTTCCTGGAAATTCTTTTGGGATTAAAATTTGAATAAAAATAATTCTTCTCACCCAGTTCACACACTGTTCACCAAAGTCCGCCCTTGCACTGTGCTTAGATGGTCATCTGCTTCCCCAGGTTCTTGGCAGCCATCTTAGACTGCCTCTTCTCCACGTCATGGCATAGAGGGAAAAAAGCCCTGGGGTTCAGCAGGAGAGTTGCGATCTCTCCTGCGACCTCACAGGGAGCCCATCCTTAGCTTCTCCGCCCCTACAAGGTGGCTTTGGCTCCTTTCGGAGCCCACAAACAAGAAGAAGCCAGCACAGGAACGAAGAGCTCCATTCTCTGTGACTGGTAATGCTGCGAAGCTCCACCCCCTCTTCCTGAGACCTGCAGACACTCCTGATGGCCTCTGTATCGAGGTTCTGTAGTAAATCAGCTTCCCTCAAGGTAATGGTTGTCAAAAACCAAATAGATTTTATAGGTAAGGCTCGACTGACAACTACGTACAATTGGAACCGGAACCTCCATTGCTAAGTGATGCAGGGAGCCGCACCTGATTTTATGACCTTTTTTGCCATGCTTGTTAAGCAAATCTGGCTTTCCACATTAACTTTGCTTGTTGGAGGGACCCTGGGAAGGTTGTAAATGGTGATCAAATGACCTCGGGATACTGCAACCCTTTTAAATACATGCCGGTATCAAAGGTCCGAGGCCGGACCTGGGTAGAACTGAGGCAAGAACGCTCAGGAACCGTCAAGAAAAAAAACTTTAATCAGGCCGAAACCTCGGTACTCAATGAGTGTGAGTCAAATGAGTTGTCAACTCGCAAAGCATTTCTGGGCTGCTCTCGAGTTGCCATGGGCAGGAAGTGGGGGAGAACTGATGGAGCAGTTCGGCAGCCACGTTCAAATGCACATTCCACACATACCTTCTTCAAGGTTGGCTCTCAGATTACCAGAGCCGGCCTGTGAGGAGTGTTTTCTACAGCCCGCGAAAGTGCCTCGTTGGAGAATGTGATTTATGACACAGCCTGAGAGGAGGGGGGAAACAGGGTCAGAATTGAGCCATAAATTACGTGCGGCACAGTTGACTTCACTTGGGTAAATGCCGACATGTTGCTCCTAATAAATAACTGGATTTCTTTTGAAACTTGGCTCGAGGCTCATGAGTTAATTAGGGCATCCGTCGGAACCCTGACAGCAAAGTCAACTCTCTTTTTAAATTAATCAAGATTAATTTAAAGCCCGGGCTCTCCAACCACTCCTTGATATCTAGGGTGCTTGGAGAGAAACTCAGGTAACCATGGCAGAGGGCAGATTATCTGAAGAGAGCCTGCTACAAGCGTCCCAAAAGGAGGCAGAGATTACCTCCAATCAGGCAATCCCAGGACCCAGCAGTCCGATTGCAACCGGAGTGCAGCCTTCCCCAGACATCAAAGCTGAGACGCCTGCCCCAGCGACCAAAGCAAGAAGGGATGAGTATTGGTGGAAGATAACCCCTAAAGCAGCTGAGGTTGAGTTCCCCCACCCCAATGCCCAGAAAAGGGGAAGGCCCCTGAGCGAGCTGGGAAGAGTGGATTGGATGTGGGACTGGGCATAAGCCAGGCTCCCAAAGCCCCTGATGGAGTCCCTGGGGAGTTCCATAGAGCAACTGAGGGAGGAATTTGACCGAGCTACCATTCGTGATGAGGGGCCGTCATGCCAGCCAAAAGAGAGGGGAGGGGCAGCTGATCCTTTTGAAGTGAGGAGACACAGACTGGAACGCAGCCCCCCTTCTCCAACCGTCAGAAGGAGAAGGAGCCCAAGACTGCAGCCAGTGCCTCTTCCATGCAGCAGGCAGGCCACCCAGGGCAGACAACCTCCTCACTCTCTCCAAACTAGAGCTGAGGAAGAGGGCCAGCCACATCAAGCGCAGGCTCACAGGGGCCAACAGGAGGAGGGAGGAGCAGTGCTGAACGAACCACCCCGCTTCAGGGGAAAATTTGACAGGGACTCAGACCAGCTAGCTCTATTCCTTGACTTGGCTGAGATCCACCTAGAACGCTATGGACACCTCTACCCCATCCCCCAGAGCCATGGTAAATACCATCGCTGAAGGGCTAGAAGGAGAAGCAAGGGAGTGGCTAGCAGCCCTCCACAAGAGGAGAGCCCCCCAACTGCAAGACGTAGATGACTTCCTACAATTGCTAGAGGCCAGATTTGAGGAGGCGGAGGAGGACCTGTACGTGGAAGATGAGCTCAGAAACTTAAGGCAGAGGGGGTGACTCATCAAGGAACACATCCGTGAATTCAGGAGAGTCATAGGGAATCTACCCCCTTTACCAGAGCGGCTGTTGGTGCATTTTTTCAGAACAAGCCTGGACAAGCAAATTGCCCAGGTAACTGCCTACTGGGACATCCTGAACCGACTCTCTGAGTGGTTCTGAATAGCCATAAAAGTCGACGGTGGATTGCGCGCCAACGACAGGAGAAAACAACCGGACACCAAAGAGAGAGGTCAACCCGACCAGAGACCACCCAGCCGACGGGGAACCACACCACCACAGCCAGCCCCAAAACCAACCCTCCCACGAAGTCCGCTAAAATGCTACAGATGCGGGGGGATAGGCCACATGGCATCAGCATGCACAACACCAGCCCCGAAACCAAGGCCAGAGCCACCGCCCAGGGCACGACCGGAACGAGGCCCCAAGCATGCCACCAACATGTCCTGGAAGGCCCTCCAGGCTGCAGAGGTCCCTCCCCACCCAGCCGAAGGGGGGCGGAACCCCAGGCAACAACGACCAGTCACCGGAATCCTATGACAGTGAGAACGAGGGCGAAAATGACCCAATGTTGAGTGAACCAGTCCACTCAACATTGGGGACCGACCATCTGGTGGCAAGGGGGAAGCCACAGACTGAGGATTGCAAGGGGACCCCAACCCCCTCCACACCAGCAAGTAGAAACACTGCCCATGCAGGGAACCCTCCCAAAGAGCCCACCAGAACAACTGGCAGCCACCTCCGACAAAACCCCAGAGGCCGAACAGATCCCGAGGGAATATCAGGACCTCGCAGAAGTATTCAGTGAGGCCGAGTGCGATGTCCTGCCTCCCCACCGTGAGACAGACTGTGCCATCAAAATCATCCCCGGGGCAAAACTACCCAAGCCCAAACTGTATGCCATGATCCCCGGGAAATGCAAGAAATGTGCAAATACATAGATAAAAACCTAGCAAGGGGGTTCATCGAGCCAGCCAAGCCACGGGTTGCAGCACCAGTCCTCTTCAAAGAAAAAAAAGATGGAACTATGAGATTGTGCATTGACTTTAGGGGAATAAATGCTGTGTGCGTACACAACCTATACCCCCTCCCTCTCATGAAGGACATGCTATCTCACCTAGCCAAGGGAAAAGTTTTTACCAAATTAGACCTCAGAGAAGCATACTACCGAGTACGCATCAGGGAGGGGGATGAATGGACAACAGCATTCAACTGCCCCTAGGGAGCTTCCAATTCAAAGTGATGCCTTTTGGACTGCATGGAGCCCCAGCGGTGTCCATGCAGTTAATAAACGAGGTGCTGCACGAGCACCTCTACAAGGGGGTCCTCATCTACCTGAACGACATCCTTATCTACATTGAGACCATGAACGACCACATACCCTTAGTCCGCCGGGAACTGGAAAAAATTCTGGCAGCCAACCTGTACGTCAAGCTATCAAAATGTGAATTCCACCGTGCACAGCTAGACTACCTGGGCTACCGCGTGTCAAATGAGGGCATAGAGATGGACCCAGCCAAAGTACAGTCTGTCCTAGGCTGGCAACCCCCTCGCACCCGCAGACAGCTACAAAGCTTCCTAGGGTTCGCAAACTTCTACAGACAATTCATCCCCTCCTTCGCAAAGATTGCCAAACCCCATGACAGACTTCTTAAAGACAGGGGGCCCAGGGACGAAACCCCACCCAGGAAAACCTCTACAGTGGGACCTAACCTGCCAAGAGGCATTTGAAACACTAAAAGGAATTTTTGCAAAGGAACCGGTGCTGAAGCATCTGGACCCCGAACAACCCTTCGTTATCCAAGCAGACGCCAGCGACGTGGCAGTGGGAGCAGTGCTACTCCAAAGAAATAGCCAAGAAAACCTACAGCCCTGCGCCTACACCTCCCACAAGCTCACGGACACAGAGAGACAATGGGCCGCATGGGAAAAAGAGGCTTTCGCGGTGAGATGGGCACTGCTAACCTGGCGCCACCTTCTGGAAGGGGGCCAGAGACTGTTCAAAGTCTGGACTGACCACAAAAATCTGGAGGCCCTCAGGACCGTTGGGCTCAATACTTCAACCGTTTCGACTTCGTGCTAAAGCACATCCCAGGGGGGAGGAACTTTCTAGCTGACGCCCTCTCCCACATGCCCCAGTATAAATGCGAACAGGAGCAGGTAGTGGACGCCATTGTTCCCCCTACTCAAATAGCTACCCAAGTGACCACCAGATGACAGCGCCGCGACCGGCACGACCAACCAGCAAGCGACTTAACCACAAAACTCAAAACCGAACTGCTAGCAGACCGCTGGTTCCGAGACAATCAACACATCTTGACAAAAAGAGATGACCTAGCATGGAAGGGGATGAAACTCTATGTCCCAGAATCCCTACGCACCCTAATCCTCCAGAGGAGTCACGACGTTAAACTGGCAGGCCACTTCGGGTTCCTAAAGACTTTACACTTAGCACAGAGGCAGTTCTGGTGGCCCGGCATAAAGAAAGACGTGGACAGTTATGTGAAAAGTTGTACCATCTGTGCCACCATGAAGAAACAACCAGGAAACCCCCCCGGACTGCTGCAACCGGTAGCAGAACCAATGAGACCATGGGAGGAGATCGCAATGGACTTTATAGTGGAGTTGCCGAAAAGTGGGGGAAACACGGTGATCTGGACTGTAATAGACCTATTCTCCAAACAGGCGCACTTCATACCCTGTCCATTGGGTCGTCCCAGGGCCTTAGCTTGGCCTTTCATCCGAGCACCAATGGGGGGGTAGAGAGACTGAACGCCATGGTAGAGCAGTACCTGAGGTGCTACGTGAACTATCAGCAGTCCAATTGGGCGGACCTCCTGCCTTTCACTGAGGTTGCGTACAATAATGCTGTTCACAGTAGCATGGGGCTAACCCTGTTTAAAGTAGTGAGTGGCATGGACTTCGTCCCAGTGCCTGAGTATCCAAGGGATCCCCCCTCCTCAGTCAGCTTGACCGATTGGATGTCAACGCTGAAAGCAACCTGGGAGAATGTCAAGAAGGCACTAGCTAAAGCGGCACAAACCTATAAGAAACAGGCAGACAAACACCAAGCTCCTCAACGGCCATTCCAATTGGGGGAGAAGGTCTACCTCTCCACAAAATATTTGAGGTTAAAACTCCCTAGCAAGAAACTGGGGCCAAAGTTTATGGAACCATTCCCCATAGTAAAGATCATCAACCCAGTCACGGTACAATTGAAATTGCCTAGACTGCTAGGAAAGATACACTCGGTATTCCATAGTAGCCGCCTAAAACCCGTAGTCGGATTGACCCTGAGGCCACTACCGCGCGAGCCCCCAGACCCCGTGGTCATAGGGGGCCAAACCCATTATGAGGTGCAGCGAATCATCGATTCGAGGTGGCACAGGAGACAACTCCAATACTTAATTAAGTGGAAGGGTTACCCCTTATCAGAAGCCTCTTTGGTAAAGAGTAGGAACATCCAGGCTGATCGCCTTATAGCAAAATTCCATGCAGAAAATCCAAACAAGCCTGGGGTGTGTGTGTCACATCCCTAAATCCTATACCTGTACTCAAATTGTTTTTGCTTTGCGCAGGTTGCCTTCGGGAAGTGAGGGGAGCCGAATGTCAACTTGCAAAGCATTTCTGGGCTGCTCTCGAGTTGCCATGGGCAGAAAGGGGGGGAGAACTGATGGAGCAGTTCAGTAGCCACGTTCAAACACACATTCCACACATACCTTCTTCAAGGTTGGATCTCAGATTACCAGAGCCGGCCTGTGAGGCGTGTTTTCTACAGCCCACGAAAGTGCCTCGTTGGAGAATGTGATTTATGACACAGCCTGAGAGGAGGGGGGAAACAGGGTCAGAGTTGAGCCGTAAATTACGTGCGGCAGAGTTGACTTCACTTGGGTAGATGCCGACATGTTGCTCCTAATAAATAACTGGATTTCTTTTGAAACTTGGCTCGAGGCTCATGAGTTAATTAGGACATCCGTTGGAACCCTGACATGAGTCTGTTGCAAAGTCAGCGTTGGGAGCATCCACCTCCGAGCGCGCTTTATCGGCAAGGGTCCACACCCTCCGGCTGGCTGGACATGCCCCGCCCTGTAGCCACCATCTGGCGTCCGTCCGAGATCCCTGGAAGCGCTGGGTGACATCCGCGCATGGCGCCCGAGGAACGGCGTCCGGATCCTCCGTCGGCCGCGGTGGTGCTCCCCACCGATCGCCGGCAAGCTCAGCTGGTGAGCAGGTGGGACGTGGCCTCCTGGCTGCCTGACGAGCAGGTGGCCGGCGCAACCAGAAGCAGCCCAAACAGCTGATTGGCACAGCCAGAAGTAGCCGCTGCTGCCGTAGCCTTGCTTGCTGCCACCGTAGCCTTGCTTGCTGCTCGCTTCGCTCTGTCCGTCCACCCCCGCCAGGTATGGTGAACCCTGAACTGGGGTTCGACAGGTGGCTCCCCTCTACCAGGGGCGCACCTGGAAGACAGTAAACACAGGCATTAGACACAGCAACCTGGCATGCACGACCAGCAATTCCCCCCCCCCCGTGTTTGTAGGGATACCGTTGGTGGAACCTCTTAAGGAGCCGTGTGGCCCCCATATCTTTGTCTGCCACCCATGAGGCGTCTGTGGTGGGATATCCTTTCCACCGTACCAGGTATTGTAGCTTGCCCCTATGGAGTCAGGAATCCAACACCCGGTCAATTTCGTAATGGTCCCCTGCCACAGGACCTGGCGGCTGGGGAAGGGGTCGGATATTGGACTCTTCCACCGGCTTTAGCAGGCTGCTGTGGAACATCAGGTGAACCCAGCCCAATAGCCGGGGAAGTTTCAGCTCTACAGTAACTGGATTGATCACCCTAATGATTGGGAAAGGGCCTAGATATTTTGGGCCCAGTTTCTTGCAAGGCACTTTTAATCTTAGATATTTTGATGAGAGATATACCCGGCCTCCCACCTGGAACGGCTTGTGGGGAGCCCATTTTTTGTCGGCCTGATCCTTATGGGTCTCAGCCACTTTCTTTAGTGCCTCTTTCACAGCGCTCCATACTCCCTTTATCATCCCCATCCACTTGTTTGGACTACTGGGGGCATGAGGGTCCTGGGGCCACTCAGGAATGGGCATGAACTCCACCCCATTAACCACCTGGAAGGGGGTAAAACCAGTACTGCTGTGCACCGCATTATTGTACACCACCTCCGCAAACGGCAGGATTTCTGCCCAGTTGGTTTGCTGATAGGTGATGTAACACCTAAGATACCGTTCCACCATGGCATTTGCTCTTTCTGCCACGCCGTTTGTGCTGGGGTGGAACACCGAGCTAAGGCCTTGGGAGGAACCGATCAGGCAAACAAACTCCCACCAAAACTTTGTGGTGAATTGCACCCCCCGGTCCGAGATGATCCGCCGTGGAACCCCATGGAGGTGGTAGACGTGTAGAATAAACAGTTTAGACAAACTTCACGCTGAGGGCAAGCCAGGGCATGGCATGAATTGGGCCTGTTTGGAGAAAAGGTCAATGACCGTCCATATCACCGTGTGCCCATTGCTCTCAGGCAAGTCCACGATGAAGTCCATGGCTATATCTTCCCACGGCCAGGTGGGGTCAGCCACGGACTGCAAGAGGCCGAGAGGCTTCCCCGACCGCGGTTTCGTGGTTGCACAGACCAGACAGCTTTTTACGTAGTTCTCTATTTCTGACTTCATCCGAGGCCACCAGAATTGGCGCTTGGAGGTGTAGGGTCTTGAGGAATCCGAAATGGCCGGCCTGCTTGACGTCATGGCACCGCCGAAGCACCCTCAGCCTCAGGGTAGGTGGTATGTATAATTTACTGCCCTTCCATGCGAAACCGTCCCGTTGGGTGAGTAGTTGTTGGTTCTCATGGAGACATGGATCGGTTAGCAACTCAGCCTGTAGATCATGCGTCCACCCATCCATCGGCTCTTTGGCTGTTACTTGTGCAGCTTGCTGGGGGGAGGGCAGTATGATGGCGTGGATGACCTCTTCCCGGCGGCTGTTATATTGGGGCATCTATGACAGAGCATCTGCCAGGAAGTTCCTGCCGGCCGGAATGTACCTCAGGGTAAACAGGAACTGTTGGAAATACTGTGCCCACTGGACCTGCTTCGGGGACAATCGATGCAGGGTTTGAAGCGCTTTGAGGTTCTTGTGGTCCGTCCACACCTTGAATGGCTCCTCGGCCCCCTCCAGGAGGTGCCGCCATGTCAACAACGCCCACCGAACAGCGAACGCCTCCTTCTCCCAGATTGCTCAGCCCCGTTCTGTGTCAGTGAGCTTGCAGGAGGTGTACGCGCAAGGTTGCATCTGGCCTTGCTCGTTCAACTGCAAGAGGATGGCACCAACGGCCATGTCACTGGCGTCAGCCTGTATGACAAACAGCCATCCAGGGTCTGGGTGTTTCAGGACGGGCTCCCTGGCGAACAGTGCTTTTAGCGCTTTGAAGGCCCGCTGGCAGTCCATCATCCACTGGAGGGACTGGCCAGGATGGGGCTTAGTCGTCGTGTGCTTCATTTTTAGGAGGTTGGTCAATGGCAATGCCACCCTGGCGAACGATGGGATAAACTGCTGATAGAAATTAGTGAGCCGAGGAAGCTCTGCAATTGCCTATGTGTTTTTGGCGCCTGCCACTCCAGCACGGCCTGGACTTTGTGTGGATCCATTTCCACCCCCGTGTTGGATATGCGGTAGCCCAAATAATCCAGGCGGGTCTGGTGGAATTCACATTTGGAGAGTTTCACGTATAAATTCGCCGCCAACAGTTTCCTCAACACTTGCCGCACCAGTTGGGTGTGCTCCTCCATGGTGGTGGTATAGATGAGGATGTCGTCTAGGTACACCAGGACCCCTCGGTACAGGTGGTCATGCAACATGTCGTTAATCAGCTGCATGAACACAGCTGGGGCCCCCTGGAGACCGAACGGCATCACCCGAAACTGGTAGCTCCCCAAAGGACAGTTGAACGCTGTCTTCCACTCATCTCCTGGTTTAATGCGGACCTGGTAATAGGCTTTCTGCAGATCCAACTTGGTGGAAAAACCGACCCTTCGCCAAGTGGGCAAGCATGTCTTTCATGAGGGAAAGGGGGTACATATTCTCCACACAAACCCCGTTAATTCCCCGGAAATCAACACACAAGCACAGGGTCCCATCCTTCTTCTCCCTGAAGAGCACGGGAGCCGCAAACCGCGAGCGAGCTGGTTGGATGAACCCCCTAGCCAAGTTCTTGTCGATGTAATGTCGCAGCTCCCCCATCTCCTTTGGCGTCATCGAATACATCTTTGGCTTGGGTAGTTTGGCTCCAGGGATAATCTCGATGGCACAATCAGTGGGGCGGTGGGGTGGTAGTATCTCACACTCCTTCTCACTAAAGACCTCTGCCAGGTCTGCATAGACCTGGGGGAAGGAGGAACGGCCTGGTCCCGGAGCCCCCCCCCCCAGGACTCCCCTCCGGTCCACTCTCGGCCCCTTCCTGAGCTTGCTCATGCGGAGGAGGTCTGGGTCCAACGCCTATCCTCAACTTCCTATACCCACCTTCCCACCATATCATGGGACCCCACTTGTCTAGCCACGAGAGCCCCAGTATGACTGTCTCTGTCATTTTGGGAGCTATTACGAATCGAATTTATTCCCAGTGGTCTGCTAGCTCTAGCCTCACTGGTTCGGTCAGGTGGTTGGTGTGGGCTCCCCCCAATAGGGACCCGTCGACCTGCTCAAACTTAATTGCATGGGCCAATTTCTTCACTCTGATCCCCAGTCTCAAAACATCCGAGCTCCGGACCTAATCCAGTAGTAACAACCCCAGGCATGTGGGTGGGTGATAACTGGGTTTATTAAGCGGACTCAGGCACACAAATGAGCTCCAAAAAGCACTGGTCATGAAACAGATGCAATCCGGAATTAAAGTCAGCGCTGGGAGCATTTGCCTCCCAGTGCGTTTATATAGGCAAGTCACGTCCTCCGCCGGCGCAGGCCTTGCCCGGAAGTCGGCTGTAGCTTTGATTGGCTCCGCGTGGCTTCACAGCTGATTGACGCCTTCACACACACCCACAGCTGTTCATCGGGCGTTCCGGTTGCCTTGCATTGGCCGCCTCCCAGTCACACAGCTGATTGGCGCTCCAACGGAGGTTCGCGTTGGCCGCCTCCCTGCCACAGCTGATTGGCGCTCCAACGGGGGTTCTCCGGCGTGTGGCTGCAGCCGCCGGCGTCATGAACTTCCCCCCAACACCAGGAACTTCTCTCCACCCCCCCCCGGGTAAGGCAAACCCCGAGGTTTGACAGGCGGCTCCCCTCTCACCAGGAGGTTCACGTTGGCCGCCTCCCTGCCACAGCTGATTGGTGCTCCAATGGGGGTTCTCCGGCATGTGGCTGCAGCCGCCGGCGTCATGAACTTCCCCCCAACACCAGGAACTTCTCTCCACCCCTCCGGTAAGGCAAACCCCGAGGTTTGACAGGCGGCTCCCCTCTCACCAGGGCCGCACCTGGAAGATGGTAAGCACATTGTCAGGGTGTCATAGCATCCAAAATTAAATCAGAGTCCAAGGCAAAGGATTCCTCAAAGTTCCAATTTATTAATAGAGCCATGTTGGCACATCTGGGTGAAACCCGAATCTGAAGTCCTCCGGGTTTCACCACCCAGTTGAAAGTTCAAGCCCTTGCCCCCACACCCACAAATCCATCACGTTGTCCAATCTTCAATTTCCATACTGTCAGAGTCCACCCATCTCCTTCTGTGCAGGTGCAGAGTTGCAGAGACAAAGGATGACCTTGGCTTCCTAGAAAGAATTTGTTATGGCTGCTTGCCAGCAACTTCAAACAATCCCCCCTCCCATTCTCCCACAATAGAAAATGCATAGTAGAATAGTATAAAGTGTGGCAGGCCTAAGATCCCAAATAAAATGGCTTCGGCCTGACAGGCGGCCTCCCCTCAGAAGAAAAACGTATCCTAAAGGGAAAGAAAAATAACATAGGGGGTTAACACAGTATCACTAACCACCTCTCCCCCTCCAGGGGGACCCTTTGGCTTGTCCGGGTATTTCTCATGGAATTGCTTTACCAATCTGTCAGCTTTTACGTCCCAACTTTTCACCCATGTAGCCTCAGACAAAGGGTACCCCTTCCAATGCACTAAATATTGTAAACGACCCCTATACATTCTGGAGTCTAAAATTTTCTTCACTTCGTGATGAATCTCCCCTTGGATGACTACTGGAGGAGGAGGTGGTTGGGTCTGTGGCCTTATGCTTGACCCAATCACCGGCTTTAATAGACGGGGGTGGTTGGGTCTGTGGCCTTATGCTAGACCCAATCACAGGCTTTAATAGACTACAATGGAAAACAGGGTGAATCTTCCCCAATATTCTAGGTAAATCAAGCTGAACTGTTACTGGGTTGATTATCTTAACTATTGGGAAAGGACCCAAGAACTTTGGTCCTAGTTTCTTGCTAGGCATTCTTAACCGTATATATTTTGTAGACAAGAAAACTTTATCCCCCACGTGGAAGGGGGGCTGGAGCGATCGGCGCTTGTCAGCTTGCTTCTTGTAGGCGTCTGCCGCTTCAGCCAGCGCTTTCTTGGTGTTCTCCCACCCCTTTTTCAGCGTCTCCATCCACTCAGAGACATGGAAGTGGGGGCTTCTTGGTGTAGTTCAGGCATGGGAACGAATTCCATGCCGCTGGTAACCTGAAAAGGGGTTAGTCCAGTGCTGCTATGGACAGCGTTGTTATATGCTACCTCTGCAAATGGTAGCAACTCTGACCAATTGTCCTGCTGGTAATCCACATAACAACGGATGTATTGTTCGACCATTGCGTTCGTACATTCAGCTGCCCCATTTGTACTCGGATGCAAAGCCAAGCTGAGACCCTGCGTGGATCCAATAGCCCTCAGGAACTCTCTCCAGAACTTGGCGGTGAACTGTACACCTCGGTCAGAGATGATTCTTTTTGGCACTCCGTGTAAGTGGTAGATGTGTTTGAGAAATAGCTTTGCTAGCTTCCTGGCCGACGGTAGCCCTGAGCAAGCGATGAAATGAGCTTGCTTGGAAAATAAGTCGATGACCGTCCAAATCACCGTATTCCCGCTGCTGTCTGGGAGTTCTACGATGAAGTCCATTGCGATCTCTTCCCAGGGTCTGCTTGGGTTAGCTACCTGTTGCAGCAATCCAGGGGGTTTCCCTGGCTGATTTTTCCTGGTTGCACATGTGGCACAGCTCTTAACGTAATCTTCCACCTCTGTTTTCATCTTTGGCCACCAAAATTGGTGTCGGGCTAGGTGAAGAGTCTTTAGGAACCCAAAATGCCCTCCTAGTCTGGAGTCATGGCTTCGTTGCAGTACTTCCAGTCAGGGGTGGGTTCCAACTTACCTCGCTGCCGGTTCGCTCCCTCCCGCGCCACGTGGGCGTGCCTCGTGGGCACGCGCGTGCTTTGCGTGCGCATGCGCAGCAACAAAAAAATCCGAAAAAAATAAATAAAAAAAAGAAAGCCGAAAAAAAGATGGCGACCGCATGCACAGTGCCAGAAGTTGGCTTCTGCGCATGCTCAGAAGGAAATTTAAAAAAAAAAATTCAAAAAAAAGATGGTGGCCCCCACAGACCGGCACCGACCAATCCGGTTCAGTGACGTCATCATGACGTCACCAGCAGGCCGCTACCAGTTCAGGAGAACTGGTCCAAACCGGGAAGAACCCACCCCTGGTT
>QLTV01001505.1:69005-80306 GCA_003457575.1 Thermophis baileyi
TACAGAAATGTATCCCATTGGCTGTCAGACTCCCATGGGGCAACTCTGTAGGCTGTCCTGAATACCAAGCTAGTTTGAGTGCTGGCTGATGCAATCTTCCCAGGTGCCATGAGGCAGAGGGCTAATCCTATCTTTGTTATGTAGAATAGACTGCCCATTGACAAAGGTGGGGGGATGAGTGAGCTGGGCCATTCCTTGATGGCCCATTGACAAAGGTGGGGGCTACTAATAGTGAGTCTGTTTCCTTTCTAAAAGCATGTTTCTCAATTTCTCTAGGGATATTCTATATAATATTCTGCCTTTTTAATTTTTTCTAGGATATTTCATTTTTCCAGGAGAGGGGTGGGTGCTAACTTCCTACAGTGTCAATCCAGTCATTATGTATAGTTCCTTTCCTTTTGTACTTTTAAATTAAGTAAAACCATCCTCCTTACTCAGGACATCATTTTAGATAATAAATAAACATCATGGAAAGAAATCTAATCAAGATTAGTAAAAGATACATCAGTTTCAACTGATAGATAGAATAAGATACTGAAAATAGAGTAAACTGCACATTTATATGTTGAAACAATACAATTCTGTAGAAAATAAATTGTATTTCTATTTATCTAAAACAGTTGCTTTTAGAAACAGGCCTCTTTTACATTAAACACAAATTAATTTAGGATTATTAAATAATCTAGGTAATGTGACATTTGTTCTCAATTATTCCCAATTATTAATCATACTAATTCTACTTATTAGGAGGATGTGTTTATTTCTAAATTTTGCTACAGTTTGGGAGTAAAAGAATGGTGCTTATTTTTTTCCCTTAATTCATGACATTGCTACCTTGTCCATAACAATTAATGGGATTGTCAAGGGATCAAAGAACAATCAATGCCTTGGAAGTTTTTTGTTCTGTGCAAGTAAAATAAGGTAATACAACTCTTAAAGCAGTCATACTTTTTTTCACTAATATAAAAAAGGAACTGCTGAAATAAATAGTAGAGCTGCTGTGTGCATGTGTGAAATTTGGAACACTTTTTCCTAAGAAATATGCACAGCCCTAGTGTTTACTCCTTAATGCCTGATTCACCACATCTTGAAATTTTAATTCAAACTGATTTCTGGATTTGCATGATACACTGAATCATAAACTACCCAAATGGGCTGGTTTCATGAAACAAACTGAGCCACTACAAATCAAAATAAAAGCTAAGACTGTGCCAGTGCAGCTGATTATTTGACTTATATCCCAGGATGTGTAACAGTATGTAGAAATGGCCTTGGGAGACAGGAAAGAAGAGCTGCAGATGGGACAACTGGCAGGTACAGACGTCTCTGCCCACAGAAGCAGGGAGGTCACAGGGAGAAATACTTTCAGCCTTGCAAGATTCTGTCAATGTAACCCTGTAATAAAGATAGAGCAAATACCCCTGGTTGTACTTCTTGTCTGAATGTCTATGGAGATTCTCAGTCATCCAGGTCATGGTTGTCCCAAAGGTGCTTTTTCAAGAGGCAACTGGACTTTCTTGTTTTCCTTTGAAGACGTTTCGCTTCTCATCCAAGAAGCTTCTTGGATGAGAAGTGAAACGTCTTCAAAGAAAAACAAGAAAGTCCAATTGCCTCTTGAAAAAGTACCTTTGGGATTCTTGTCTGAATGATCCCACAAGGATAAGAAGGTTATTCCAACCTTTTTTCTCCAGAATAGAAGCCCAGTGTGGTTGTTCTCCACCTTAACCACTGTACCACCAAGACCAATAGTAGGAAGAAAGAATGTTATGTGTGTTTGCCACCTTGAGTTACTTATAAAGTACTTATTATTACTTGTAATAGGAAATAAACAAACATGCAAACACAACAAAATACATTAGGCCCGTTTTGTGAATCTTAGCATCACAACCTCATCTTGTCACACAGGCAAATGCCTTGATCCAGAGGTGGGTTCCTCCCGGTTCGGACCGGTTCGCCCGAACCGGTACCGACCCGCTGGTGATGTCACAATGATGTCATGGATCCGGTTCGGTCGGTGCCGGTCCGTGGATGCCGCCATCTTTTTTTATTATTTTTTTTAAAAAAAATTCTGGGTTTTTTTTTCTTCTGCGCATGCGCAGAAGCCGAGTTTCCGGCACTGTGCATGCGTCGCCATCTTGTTTTTGTTTTTTTTTTGGGGGGGGGGGTATTTGATTTTTTTGCACTGCGGCCCCGCGGTGTGGGAGGAAGCGAACCGGCAGCGAGGTAAGTTAGAACCCACCCCTGCCTTGATCCCTCATTAAACCTCAATAAGCCATAGAGGAAAAATCATTTTCAGCTTTCTGATAAGTGATTATCACAATCAAATGCTGTGAGAGAAAAAAAGGGCTATTACCACTTCTAAGGCCAACTTTGCTTAATGTCATACTGTAAGTCCATTAATTCTTAACTGCGTGGCCCTGTGTGACTGAAAACACACAACTTCCTCACATAATATTTCTTTTGTATTAGAACCAGACAGGATGAATTTCCACTTATTTTCCCCTTCTGAGGATTTACTTTTCAAATACATTTCCTGTCCCCATGTCCAGATCCAATATTGCCAAATTTTAGTGTATCTCTAAACACACTATCAGTCAGTCTCACACACAGACATCCAAAATGTACACATCCAGGAACACATTATATAAGGGTTAGGCTATTGGGGGCAGGAAAGCCGAACAACATCTATGAAAAGATTTTATGCCGGATACTAGACGGGATTAGCAATAGCAATAGCAATAGCACTTAGACTTATATACCGCTTTACAGTGCTTTACAGCCCTCTCTAAGCGGTTCACAGAGTCAGCATATTGCCTTCAGCAATCTGGGTCCTCATTTTACCCACCTTGGAAGGATGGAAGGCTGAGTCAACCTTGAGCTGGTGAGATTTGAACTGCCGAACTGCAGCTAGCAGTCAGCTGAAGTAGCCTGCAGTACTGCACTCTAACCACTGCGCCACCTCGGCTCTTTTAGCAGTGGGGCCAGCTGTCTTATTCTTTGCTCGTGTGTACAAAATGCTACAAGCACCAGCCCGAAATCGTATCTGGCAGAAGAGAGCTATACCACCAAACCTTTTGTTCCAACTGCTGAAGGCTCAGAAAAATATTTACTAATGATTGAAATCACTTTGAAGGTCTGTGTGTCTGAGCCAGGGCTGCAGTTTGCATTAATGGAAGGCAAGAAGGGCAGAGAATCACAGGGAACAAATGATAGCAAAGATTTTTTCAGATCCCTAACTAACCTCTGTTTCCCAGGATCCTTTAGGAGAGCGATGGATACCTGGAAGCTTCACATAATATGTGGGCTCAGTATCATACATAAATGTAGGACCAGAATGTTTCCTTTTTCTCTTAAACATGGTTAAATCTATTTTAGGTGTTACATTACAGTTTTGTATGTTTACTAATTCAGGGAGTGCTGATTTTAAAATGCTAAACTGTGGTTCAGAACTTATTTATTCCTACCGTAGTGTGTGTGTATGTGTGTGCACATACACACCTTCAAATCAGTGTTGACTCTTGGTGACTGCATGGCTTAGGCCCTGCAGTTTTCCTGGCAAGATTTCAGAAATGGCTTTCCATTGCTTTCTTCCTAGAACTGGGAGGGAGGGACTGACCCAAGATCACCCAGCTGACTATGTGCCTAAGGTGGGACTAGAATTCACCGTCTCCCAGTTTCTAGCCTGATGCTTTAACCACTATATCAGACCAGTTCTCACATTTACTCTTAATAGCATTAGTACTTTTATTTGGTATGTCTTATATCTAAGTGCATAGTGCACAGTACCTAGGCCTATTTCCCCCCATAACAACCTTGTGAGTTAGGTTCAGCTGAACAAAAATGACTGACCCCCAATCACCCACTGGATCTATTGCCTTAGTTTCTACATCACACCGACTCTAATATTAATGATTGCAGAATATAGAATATGAAATTGTGATGCTTTCAGGAGAATTATAAAAGGTTTTGATGAAAGAAGTGACATTCTGTTATTTTGGAATGGATCAGGGACAAAAATGCCCTAGATCCAGAACAAATTCTCATCCGGATGAACACTTGAATTCATATACTATATATGCCAATAAAAGGGGAAGAAAAAAGGATAAAAATTGTTTTGTTTTGTGTTTAAATCTTGGTCACAATCCATGGGAATGATGTGGAAGGAGCTGTCGCATTGTATATATAAATGAAACTGGTTGATATTTTACCAAACCAAAAGAGTGGACAATTTTCTTGGATTTACAAAAGAGACCTATTAAAGTTGTAACAAATTTTGTGAGAAGGAAAAAAAAGAAAAAGTCATAATAAATCATGTTCCAGGACTTTATTTGAGAAGATTAAAGATTAAGATTGTTAAACGTAAAGGGAAATAATATAAGATTGGTTTATTTGATCAAGGCTAAAAGCGATATGTTGTTGACCAGCACTGAACGAGACTTTAAGGATTTGTTTATAGAAATAAAATATGAGTAGAAGATATAATTTGATGTATCTTAAGAGAAGGTTGTAAATTACTAAAATTGTTTATAGTTGTTATGAAGGGGGAAGTCATATGCGTGTGTGCGTGCATACGTATGTATGTTCTTTCACTCTTTTCTACACTTTCTATTTTTTTTCTTTTTTTTAGTTTGTATTTGTTATCTTTTTAATTATAATACTTATTAAAATTAGTATTAAAAAGAGTTTATTACCCTGTTAAGATGAGGGTATGCCAATAGAAACAATTCTGGGATTCATGGAATTCTTTGGGGAACCTTGAACTCTTAACGATCAGGCATAACATGGATAGTTTGAATGTAGTATAGATTGTCAGGTATAAATAACCAAACACTCAATGAGTTCAAAGGTATGAAGAGTTTATTATTGCTATCTATACACAAGAATCTGATCAACTAATGGTCAAAGCTAAATAGGCACTAGATAAGGGTCAACAGAATATACTGGTAGGTCTCTTATGTGGGTGCAAAGATTCCAAACTGATGACACATTTATCCCCACCTCCCAGTTCAGCCTGCTTATCTCCTTCATAGATTATTCTACTGAAATAACAGAACCAGGAAGGACCCGAGACTTATCTCCTGACA
Source organism: Thermophis baileyi (assembly GCA_003457575.1). Taxonomy (NCBI): domain Eukaryota; kingdom Metazoa; phylum Chordata; class Lepidosauria; order Squamata; family Dipsadidae; genus Thermophis; species Thermophis baileyi. The sequence continues at coordinate 74,090 of QLTV01001505.1, forward strand.
AACAATAGCAAGAATGTTCCTTTGATTCTCTGGATCTTTTGAAGAAGGCATCAACCTATTGAGTTGGCATCCTTTCTATTACTCAGAGCACTGTGTGCTCTAGACCAACTTGGCATCTCCCAGATGATTTGTCTGTAGCCCTTTGAAAACCATGTTGGTGAAAAAATGTGGGAAACAATCCAGCACATACAGAAGGTGCAAAGTAAGAAAAGGCAGAAATTCAGACAGTAATTGGAAGGGGCTGGAACGATTTTGCTATCTGGCTGTCCAAAGCTGGCATAAATCAGAACACCTTATTTATTTTACTTTTTTCTTTAAAAAAATCAAATATACTCAAGTCCTCAATACAACCAGAGAGGGACCCCAAAGGTGCTTTTTCAGGAGGCAACAGGACTTTCTTGTTTTTTCTTCTTTGAAGATGTTTCGCTTCTCATCCAAGAAGCTTCTCTCAAAGGTACAAGCTCCAGACCAACACCAATAGGAAAAACGCCACACGCTTGAATACAAACTGGGTTTATTCAGCCAGACTCTGGCACGCAATGAGGTCAATCAGCAGCAAAACAGCAGTCAGCAAAGTCTGGGTTAAGCAAAGTCTGTTTGATGCAAAGTCAGCGCTGGGAGCATCCGCCTCCCAGCACTCTTAAATAGGCGAGCCACACCTTTCCTGTGCGCAGGCTTCGCCTGATGACTGTCACACGCCGCAACTCCGGCCCAGCTGATGATCGGGCCGGAACAGCTGCTTCTCTCTGGGCCACGCCTCCACACCTCACAGCTAAGCTCCACATCAGCCTGGAACAGCTGCTCGGCGCGTTCCTTGCTCGGCCATGCCTCCGCGCCTCGCAGCTGAGCTCTGGTGTTGCTGCCCCTGCCGCAAGGCTGCCGAGCCGAGCTGGGTCTCCTGCGTCCTGCTGCAGCTGTTCCGACACCCCCCATCACCGGTGCATTTCCCCCCCCATCACCCAGGCTCCCCTCTACCAGGGCCGCACCTGGAAAACAGTAAGCAGAGGCAGTGAGTCATCGCATTATCATGTTCGGTTCCCTACGTCCCCACCCGGTTTGCTGGGATGCTTTCTGTGAAACTGTGCAAGCAACCTGTCTGTATGTACATTTCTCTTTGCTACCCAGCAGGCAGGGGCTTCTTATTTTGACCTCTCCCCACTGCCGTTGCCTCTGTGCCTGGACTCCAGCCTAAAACCAAACGGGCAGTTCGGCTGCCCCCACCACCACGCCCCAGCACCATTTGAACCGCCAGACACCCTCTCCAGCTGTGCGCAAGCACCAATGCTCTGCTGGCCCCTCCCCAGGCTTTGGCGCTCACCCTGGATCACACCTCCCAGCCTTGTCTGGCCCATCACAGGTGCCCCTAGACGTGAGCGACATCAAGCGAGCCAGGTCGAGTTGGCCACACCCACCCACTCACATGACCACCCAGCCATGCCCTTTGAGGGCGACCATAATGCTGATATGGCCCTCAATGAAATTGAGTTTGACACCCCTGATTCAGAGGCTTCATTAAGATTCCGCCCCCCCACACACCTGCAATATGATTCTGGCTATGTGAGAGCTGATTCTGGCGGTGTGCGTGAGTGGTGCGGGGGGGGAATCTAAATAAACCATCAATGCTAACCAGGTGTCAGGGTTCCGACAGATGCCCTAATTAAATCATGAGCCTCCAGCCAAGCTTCAAAAGAAATCCAGTTATTTATTAGGAGCTTCATGCCGGCACGGACCAGGTGGAGCCAACTCTGACCTCAGTTAATTCGTGCTTTGCCTCTAACCCTGTTTCCCCCTCCCCCCAATATGTGTCATCAGTCACATTCCCCAACGAAGCAATTTCGTGGGTTTTTAAAGTCACTCCCTCCGGCCACTGTGGGTTTCCGTGGAGATGACCTCGACATATCGGTTGGAATGTGCCTTGTTTTGACTGAGATACCAGCTCCTTGATGCAGCTGCGAAGTTCACTTTCCCATCCCCCTTGCCTATGGCAACTCGAGAGTAGGTCAGGGATGCTTTGCAAGTTGCCATTCGGCTCCCCTGACTTCCTGATGGTGACCTGTCCAAAGCAAAGACAGTTTGAGTACAGGTATAGATTTTAGGGTTGCGATTCCCCCCCAGGCTTGTTTGGGTTGTCTGTGTGGAATTTAGCTATGAGGCGGTCAGCCTGGATGTTCCTACTCTTTACCCAAGACGCCTCTGATAGCCCTTCCACTTGATTAGGTATTGGAGCTGTCTCCTGTGCCACCTTGAGTCGAGGATTCTTTGCACCTCATAATGGGTTTGCCCCCTATGACAACTGGGTCTGGGGGCTCACGGGGTAGTGGTCTCAGGGTTGACCCGACCACGGGTTTTAAGAGGCTGCTATGGCATACCGGGTGTATCTTCCCTAGCAGTCAGGGCAATTTTAATTGCACCGTGACCGGGTTGATGATCTTCAATATGGGGAATGGCCCCATGAACTTGGGTCCCAGCTTCTTACTGGGGAGTTTTAACCTCAAGAATTTTGTGGAAAGGTGGACTTTCCCCCCCAGCTGGAATGGTCGTTGCATCTAGTGCAGCCTGAGTCTATTAGGGCTTGAAAAGTGCCCTGGGTTCCTGTCTTTGGGGCTGTGAGGCGTATAGGGAGGATGAAGGGGTAGATCGGTTCACTCACCATCGGATCATCTTCACCATCGTCCTCACTGTCATTGGGATCCGGCGATTGGTCATTGTTGGCCGGAGTCCCCCCTTCTTCTTCTTCGACTGGGTTAGGAGGGACCTCTACAGCCTGGAGGGCTTTTTGGGACATGTCGGCGGCATGCCTGGGGCCTCGTTCTGGTCACGCCCTGGGTGGTGGCTCTGGTTTGGTTTTCAGGGCTGCAGTTGCGCATGCCGAGGCGATGTGGCCCATCCCTCCGCATCTGTAGCATTTCAACTGGCTTTGTGGGAGGGTTGATTTTAGGGCCGACTGTGCTGCTGTGATCTCTCGTCGGCCGGATGGTCTCCAGTCTGGTTGGCCTCTCTCCTTGGTATCTGGTTGCTTCCATAATGTCGTTTGCACGCAATCCGCAGTCAATTTTTATGGCCACTCGGAACCATTCAGCCCTGCTCCTCCCTCGCCATGTTGGGCCCCGTGTTCCTGCACTTGGTGTGTTTGGCGGTCACTTTCAGCTCTGGTTCGGAGGGAGGGGAGGGGCCACCCCCTTGGGCGGCTTGACTGTTACGTGGAGGGACCACCGGCAGCAGCCTTGGGCTCATTCTCCCTCTGGGTAGTGGAGAAGGGGGGCTGCGTTCCCGTCTGCTTCTCCTTGCTTCAAAGGGCTCAGCTGTAACTCCCCTCTCTTTTGGGCAGCACGACGGCCCCTCATCCCAAAGGGTAGTTAGTTCAAATTTCTCCCTCAGCTGTTCTACGGATCCCCCCCCCAAGGGTTCCATCAGAGTTTTTGGGAGTCTGGCTCTGGGTTGGGGGAGTTCAACCTCAGCCGCTTTAGGGATTTTTTTCCACCGATACTCATCTTTTCCTGTTTCAGTCGCTGCGATGGGCCTCTCGGCTTTGATGTCTAGGGAGGGCTGCAATTTGGCTCCGGTTGGGCTGCTGGTTCCTGGAGTTCCCTGGGTGGGGGCAAGTTCTACCCCACTCAGGGTCACCTGGAGCAGGCTCTCTTCGGATAGTCCGCCCTCTGCCATGGTAGCCTGAGTTTCTCTCCATGCACCCCAGGTGTCGGTAGGAGGGTCCGGGGCTCAGGAATCCCGGTCGTTTTTATTAGTTTTGGGAGAGTTGGCTCACTGTCACGGTTCAGACCGATGCCCTAATTAAATCATGAGCCTCCAGCCAAGCTTCAAAAGAAATCCAGTTATTTCTTAGGAGCTTCATGCCGGCACGGACCAGATGGAGCCAACTCTGACCTCAGTTAATTTGTGCTTTGCCTCTGACCCTGTTTCCCCCTCCCCCCAATATGTGTCATCAGTCACATTTCCCAACAAAGCAATTTCGCGGGTTGTAAAAGTCACTCCCTCCGGCCACTGTGGGTTTCCATGGAGACGACCTCAGCATATCGGTTGGAATGTGCCTTGTTTTGACTGAGATACTAGCTCCTTGATGCAGCTGCGAAGTTCGCTTTCCCATCCCCCTTGCCTATGGCAACTCGAGAGCAGGTCAAGGATGCTTTGCTAGTTGACACCGGGTGCCTGGCCTCCTCTCTCCTCAGGCTGTGGCATTCCATCCTCCTCCATGGGGTGGCTCGACGTCCTGTTCCAGGATGTGGCTCTGCAACCAGCGTTCGCCCGCCGCTCTGAGGGTGCGAGTTTTCTCTAGCGTGGCCGTGACTGTCCCAGAGAGGCCCCAGGGTGAGCGGACCCCAGCCTTCCTGCTTCCTGGTGAAACCGCCGTGAATGCCGCGTTCCCCTCTCCGGCCCTGCCATGCGGTGGAGAGGGTGACCTGGAGCCGGCCAACGCTCAGCCAGCCAGGCCGAGTTGGCCACACCCACACAGTCACGTGACCACCCAGCCATGCCCACCTGACCCTTTGAGGGCAACCATAATGCTGATCCGGCCCTCAATGAAATTGAGTTTGACACCCCTGTTCTAGATGCTGAGGGTGAGCCTGATTAATTTCATTGAACTGGGTACTCCAAATTGTTATGCATTCATAGAGATGTCTTACAAATCTTTATGTTGTCCCCAGGGAACCATATTTGCGGGAGGGATCTTTTATTGTCTGCATAACTATCCATTTTAGTCACACACAACAAGAGTTATGGGAAGAAGTATACATCCTTGTGAGTTTACTGTATATATACTTATAGAAATGGGGGGGAGGGAGAGACAGAGAAAGAGCTCTCTAGCCACTTATAACTCTGGTGAATATTTTATGTTCTACCATGATGGTGCATATTTCATACTGGAATCCATGCCAATTACATAAAGCAATTTTGCTGTGGTAGTCAGACTCCTCCCTCTGTATCTCTGTGGTGGGCTGGGATTTTTATTTTAGTTTTTCTTTGCTTGGCTTTGTTTATTTTTAAATAGCAATGATCTTAGCTGCATTGACCGGAGCCTTGTTTGACCTCCTAGACCAGGGCTGTCAAACTCCAGGCCCGGGGGCCGGATGCGTCACGCACTGGCCACGCCCACGCCCAGTTTAGCAAAGGGGGAAAAAGTCCTGATACGTCACATGATGCCGCCGTGACGACGTGAGTTTGACACCCCTGTCCTAGACCTAGAACTTTAGAAGGCCTTGCTTGGAAGGAAGTGGAGTGGAGTGGGTGTGGGGAGGTTTGGATGATAGCTGATGAGCCATTCCTAGAGGAATATACTATCCTACGTTGGGTTTGCCTTAATGGGAATTGGCCATTTTGATTGTGGCTATCCAAAACCTCTTGTTTTTTCTTAAGACTTAGATTGTTGAGAATTTGATCTCAGTGTGCTTAGTATTCAAACATTCCTTTCCCAGTATGATTTCCTGCGCATTATCTTTCAGTTCAGGAATTGACAACATTTCGAATCCCTTGTCCTGCAAATTGAAGAAACTAATATGAATTTGACAAGCTCATATCACCCCTTACTATTTTAAAACTCATCCTTTGCTAGCAAAATTATTCTCTGGGCTGATACAAGGCTGAGCAAATTTAATAAAGTAAGTGAAAATATAATATTCAGCCTAGAAAAAGATTTAGATATAATGGGAATTCTATGGATGTATCATAGTGGTGGTAGCAGAAATAGTAATGCTGAGTGGTGGAAACATTATTGTATGGGGGGTGGGGTGGGGTGGAGAAATGGATAGATGAAGGTTCTTTTCATGGTTACTTCTCTCATCATTTAGATTAGATTATTATTATGGTTAGATTATTGCAACGCGCTCTACATGGGGCTACCCTTGAAGAGTGTTCGGAGACTACAATTGGTCCAGAATGCGGCTGCGCAAGCTGTCGTGGGTGCACCTAGGTACACCCATATTACACCTATACTCCGCGAGCTGCACTGGCTTCCTAGTGGTCTCCGGGCACAATTCAAGGTGTTGGTTATTACCTTTAAAGCCCTATATGGCTCAGGACCAGGTTATCTTCGAGACCGCCTTCTGCCACATAGCTCCCAGCGACCGGTAAGATCCCACAGGGTTGGGCTCCTCCAGGGCCCGTCATCTAAACAGTGCCGGCTGGCGGGCCCACAGGGGAGGGCCTTCTCTGTGGCTGCCCCAGCCCTCTGGAACCAGTTACCTCCTGATATTTTTATTACCCT
>QLTV01001505.1:80425-94880 GCA_003457575.1 Thermophis baileyi
TTGAGTGTTTTAAGGAATACAAACTTAATAAATAATAATAAAATAATAATAATAATAATAATAATAATAATAATAATAATAATAATAATAATAATAATAATAATAATAATAATAATAATAATAATAATCATCATCATCATCATCATCATCATCATCATCATCATCATCATCATCATCATCATCATCACATTCTGGTGGCCAAACATACAGTATACTGTTTGGTAAATGCTAAAATACTGGAGATAGGAGCAAGGGGAGGTATAAAATAATTTACATGTGATTTGTAGAACTAGAAAAATGATTTCCCTATGTATTTGAAGCATGCAAACACAGTGATACAAAATAAACTGAAGCGTTCAGGTTTGTAGCCAAGAGATTCCATCTGGCTATAGAGCAAAGGAAATAATTTTTTTTAGAATAACTTAGATAGAAAGTGGATTCTCTAAGCAGGGGTGCACATGAAAGAAATAAAGTAAAAATGGAAAGAGAAAGAAAAGCAGTTTGTGGTCTTGAGTGCATGTATGAAAAACTGCTAGAAAATAGATATTATGCTGTGTGAAAATGCTAGTTAATAATGGTTGACCTCCAGTAGCTGAGTACTCAGATAAGTATGCAATTATATATGGCTTATATATTTTCATTCCACCTAATTAAATCAGGAGATCATATATAATTCCCACAATCCCCATTTGACTTGCACACAACACTCCAGTGAGGTAGGGAACTGACCTGAATTCAACCTCCATACTCCCGCCTCCATGAACTATGTAGTGGGAATGAGTCCATTAACAGGAGACTGTATTTTTCAGACCCAAAGTATTAGGATGAGGCAATCTTGGTGATTGTTGTGAGAACATACAAGAAATACAGCAACAGCATTGAATAGGATGGCATTACTTTAAAGACCTTGCCAGGTGCATATATATCTGTCTAAGTGCAACCTCCAAGCTGGAAAATGTGCATAAGCTACAGTATAAGTGAGTAACTGAGGATACAAGTATGTGTAAAGTGTGGGCATTGCCTATGACAGTTATATCCTCTTGCAATCCCCCCCCCTCCTCATTCTCAATTCCAGTTTACCCTACAATTCAATGAAAACATAGAGCATTTACATGTACTGTTTTGAATAGTTAAAGTTTAGGATTCAGACCCCTTTATTTCTCTCTTGCCTAGTGTTCTGACCCAGCTGCCGAACAAAGGAACACAGCACAAACAGCGTCTGTACAAACCTCGTTTTAATAGTAAGGGATACTAATTAGCTCTCTTAGCAGTTGTTCTAAAGTCAAATAAAGTATAAACCAGTCTTTTCTGTGCAATGGCTGTTAATTATCTTCTTAACAGTAGCAATAGTCCAAGCAAAAAGAACACAAGTCTGAGGAAGAGTCTTTTAGATAACAGCAGATAAGCCACACAATCTTACTGTTGTTGGCAAAACGCCCAGGAGCAATTTGCAGGAAACTTGATGAATTGCAAACAGGAGCCAAACAGAGGTTTTGCAGTCAAAGACCAGGACTTGAATTGAAGGAAGTTGTTTCCTGCAAATTCCTCAGTCATTTTCCTCACTTAAATAGGCTATGGGAGTGGCCAATTATAATAAGTACAAACGTAGCTGCGCATGCGCGCATTGAGAACAGGCTCCTCCTCTTTTTCTTCTTCGTCACTCATGGCAGCCTCTGGAGGTTCTGAAGGCCCTGGCTGAATCCCTGCCTCTGACACCAAGCCTTCTCCAGCCTCCTCGCTGTCCGACTCTGGTACCAGCTGCACAGGCCGCTGGCAAATCACAATACCAGCCTCCTCGCTGTCCGGCTCTGCCGCCAGCTGCACAGGCCTCTGGCGGGCCACAACACTTACCGGTAGATGGCAGTAAACTTTGTTATAATCCGCCCACCCACCCTAAATCTGTTCACGGTTTCAAAGAGAGAAAAGGAAGCAGGCAGGCAGTGTCAAATTCTTACCTGTTTATCTGCCCCAAGGTCCTTCCAGCCAACTTCTTAAACTCTTCTTTTCGAAACTCCATGGCGTTTTGCTCCCTTGATTAAAAGAAAGAAGCGCTGGGACCTCCCTGCCCCGCTCCTTTCCCACTGTCACCTTTGGAGACACGAACAGTTAAAGACTCTGTCACAACATCAGGAAGGCTTCTTGGGGAGAGGCGGGGTTGCACAGCGATCTCAACCCGTTCCTCTCACCCGATGCCTTTCTTTTGCTCGTTTCGTGGGCTTCTTTCCCTCTTCCCTCAATTTTCGTTCTTTTCTTGCCTACTCTTTCCTTCCTAGCTCTTCTCTTCTTCCCCTTCTCTCCAACAGTGTCTTGGTTTTCTCTAGGACCCTCGAGACCTCTCAACTTGAGGAGCGGTGTTGAAGGAAATGCGCAGAAGCTATTTTTTTATTGCTGCACGCGCGCATGGCGCGACCCTGAGCGAACCGGCAGCAAAAGGATCCAGAACCCACCCCTGGGAGGGAGGGTTGTTAATATAAAAACAGAGGTTCCGAAAGTGGGGCAAGAGATTTTGGGTACGGAAAAGATACCAAAAGAAGAGAAAGAAAAGAGAACGGGAAAGCAGAAAGTGAGAGGTGTTTGAAAGAAGAAAAACTAATATAACGAATAGAAGTGAAAACTTTATTTAGATTGAGGTCTGAATTGAGGTCTGCTGAAAAGATGAAGATGAGGAGAGGAGAGGAGCTTGGGCAGGATGCAAGACTTCCTTGCAAGTCACGGCTGCGTCCCAAGAGAAGGCAGAGTAAGTAGCTCAGAGTCATTAATCTTTCAAAAGTACTAAACTAAGCCAAGAGAGGAAAACGCTGGGATTGGGGTGGAGCGCAGTCATGGCAGTTGGGGGCAAGGCAGGAGAAAAGGAAGGAGAAAAGGAGGCAAAAATTGGGGGGGGGGCAAAATTTCAATCTTGCAGCCTCCGGAGATTGGGAGCAGGTGGATGGTAGAGGGTTCTCTCTCCCACATCCAAATGTAAGCAAAACCCTCAAGAAAGCAGTGAAACAGGGCCCCATTCCCATGAGGCATCAGCACCCGTTCGTGATCAGGGCTGGAGTGTGGAATAACGTGCAGGAGACCCCACTCACTTGGGATGATGCTCTTCTTGTCCTTTTGATAGGCTGTCATATCACATTAGCCATGAGAAACAAAATGCTCCAAAGCAGCCTAGTGCAGTGTTTCTCAATCTTGTGAACTTTAAGTTGTGTGGACTTCATCTCCCAGAATTCTGGGAGTTGAAGTCCAGACATCTTAAAGTTGCCAAGGTTGAGAAACACGGGTGTAGAGTCAAAAGGGATGCAGATGATCCGTCTTTCTATGAAAACATGTTTTTGATTTGTGCACACTTTTCTGTATGGCTGTCTGTATTTCCCAAAGGCAGCCATCCCAACCTAGTGTCTTCCAGTTGTGTTGAACATTCATCATTCAGACACAGCTTCAGAGTGGTGAGAGCTACAGTAATGTAAGGTCATGCCTCAGCTGTCCCCTCAAGAAAGCAGAACTCTTGAAACAGGTAGCATTTCAAAAGGAACTTTTATTGGGAGATAGTGATAGCAAAGAGAGTAGGCAGGATCTGAGGTTCTCGCGCTAAAACGTTAAGTTAAAAGTTACTCGTTCAAACCCCTCCCCACTGCTCAGTCCGAAGCAAGCCAATCACCAGGTGTTGAGTTGCTGTGAAAACTTTAGGCTGGGAAGGTGATAAAAAGTTGTTCTCAGGCGCTGCTCTCTTGTCTTCCATGGAGCTGAGACAAAACAGATGGCCCCAAGCCAATCCCTTCCTCCTCCCTAGCCCAGGAAGATACATCAAAGTAAAGAAAGACCAAAGCAGGTGACAGGTCATAAAAATACCAAGGCCCCCTCCTTCCGCCAGAATGGCAGCATCCTGATAGGGATCTGTTAAATATGGTAATTGTGAGTGAAGCCTGGGATGAAGGCTTCACTAAGGTCCGCGTTGAAGCAGGAAACAATACAGGGTGTAAAGTGATTGGCCCAATGGAAAGGCGGAAGAATAGAGCAACCTCATTGACTGAGCTGCCTGACAGCTTCCATTAAAAGAGGGAGCTGCCGGACAGCACAGACGGAGATGTAACAAGACTTGAATAAAGTGCTGAATTCACTATGCTGGTCCTGCCTCTTCATTCGACCCCACCTTAACAGGATCTATGGGGACCTGACATGTACAAAACATCTGGAGAATTTGGAAAAGGCTGCCCTGGCTCAGCTTCTACAAGAATTATGTTAGTTTTGTTGTTGTGGCATCTGTAGAATTATCTCATTTTATATCAATATTCAGTTAGTTTAAATATTTATTCCACATAAAGTTAGGGGGAGAAGAATTGCAATTATAAGCATTTTAATTTGCTACTTTCTGTATCATCTTATATTTAGTAAATGTTCAAACAATTCCAGAAATGAGAAATCAGTCATTGCTACAACTTTGCTTGATGAATTGATTCAGTTCCACAAAAATCTTGTTAATAAAATAAAAATATCAAAGGAAAAATGGCTCTTTTTGAATGTAGTGGCATTCTTCCCAAAATATATATTATTAAAGAGCATTGATTTGCCTTTATGCATTATACAGAGAACAAAAACAATCACTTTTTTAAAAAATCCGCCTGGCTGGATATATACAACCTATGTAAATGAATGCAGACATGCAAACTTTTACCAGAAAGATAAACAGCAATATTCACATTGAGAAGTTTTGTGCTTTTAGTTTGAATCTGTACATTTAAAAATGCAAACAGGAGGGATATGTGGGTTTCCTTGCGCTGCTTGAAGTTCTTTCACTGTTTCTGAAAAAACAGATTGCCAATCTCTTTTTAAATATATATGAACATGACAACAGTCTTTCTGGATCAGGGCAACACCATTTTATTCCAGCATTTTCTTTCTCACAGTGGCCAACCAGATGCTTCCAAAGAACTTGCAAGCTGGAGATGGAGAAGTACCTATCCCCCATAATAATTCTTCATATCCTGGAAGGGATACTGACTCCATTCTAAAGGTGGCAATGGAATGTTCAAAATGAATAGACCTGTCCTCTGAAAATTTATTCAGTTCCCCTTAAAACCATCCAAATCAACATGGATCACTATGGCAAGTAAGGGATGAATACCACAGGCTAGTTATGTGCTGTGTGAATACTATGCTTTCTTTTGTCTACTTTTAATCCTTCAATCAGCTTCACTGAAAGATTCAATAGCCCTAGTGTTTTAAAAGCAATGTTTCTCAACCTTAGCAATATTAAGATGTGTGGACTTGAACTCTCAGAGTTCTCCAGCTAGTATGGGTTGAGGTCCACACATCTTGATGTTGCTAAGGTTGAGAAACACTGTAAGGATGGACAAGCTCTTCTCTCTGTCCACATTTTCCATATTGTTATAACACCTTGATCATGTCCTTCCTTGTTATGTATTCACTTCAACTGAAGCGAAGTCTTCAGTCTGGTCCGCCATTCAGGCGGGAAAACACTTGAATGTGATTGGTTGATAGCCTGACAGCTCTCCTATAAAAGGACTAGCTGTCTGGCAGAGTCTTTGCTGGGTTACTGACTGTTGTTGAATAAAGAGCTGATTGTTAATAGTTCCCAGCAGTGTCTTGCCTCTTCCTTCGCCTATCTAACACTGGCGACGAAGGTGGGATCGGAAGACAAGGCTTAAGATAACGAGGCGTTAAAAGCGGAATCGCAAGACAGTCACCATCGACCGAGAACGACATCGGCCATCGAGATGACTGCTCACGCACCACCTCGCCCCTTCAACCCAGCCACGGAACAGTGGGAATCGTACATGGAGAGGTTTGAGTGCTTCATGGAAACAAACGATCTCCTAGGGCTGTCAGACAACCGCAAGCAATCCCTGTTCCTCAGTTACTGCGGCATTGACATTTTCGACACCGCGAAAGCACTCGTCACACCGCTAGCAGTACGGTCAGTGCCATGGCAAACCCTGCAAGGCGCACTCCAGGCTCACTACGGGCCAGAAAAGTCCAAATTTGTCAAGCGCCATGAGTTCCACAGCAGAACTCAAGGAGAGGGCGAGAACATAAACCAATTCGTGGCTGCCCTTCGAAAAGCCTCCGTGGGCTGCGAATTCAGAGAGCTGGAAGACGTGCTCCTAGAGCAGCTCATCAGCGGGGTCAGAGATCTGTGACTCCAGAGATGGCTTCTGGAGAAGCCGAATCTAAACCTGCAGACTGCACTAGATGAGGCCAGAGCAGCCGAGTCATCCAGCCAATCAGCAGCGGCATTTCAAAAAAATGGCGCCAACGCCGCAAGTTCCCGCCCGGCGACAACCGTGCACCAAGAAAGCGAGGAACTGGACAAGCAAGGGGACGACGAGGACGACGTCTGCCAGCTCAGAACAAGACCTGGCACAAACCCCAAGGCAGAGGCCCATGATGCCCCATTGTGCATGGGTTGCGGTGGCCATCACAGCAGAGCAGCATGCAGGTTTAAAGACGCGGTGTGTCAACGCTGTGACCGAAAGGGCCATCTCACTCGAGTATGCCGTGCCAGCCAACCCGTGGCATTTGGTGCCAACACGGCCCGACGAACACCGGCAAAATCAACCCACAGTCCACCAGCATGGGAGAACAGACAGGGAAGCGACCGTCAAGAGCCACCACATGACTCCAGACAGGTCATCCACATCGTGCGCCAGATGAACGTGAAACCAAGCAAGCTCCATGTCACCGTAAACATTGAAGGCTCGCCCTGTGACATGGAAATTGACACGGGGTCAATCCTGTCCATCGTGTCCTGGGCAACCCTGAAGAAACTTATGCCCAAACTACAGAGAGGACAATTAAGGCCACACCGGATCCAACTGCGGGACTACCAGGGAAATCACGTCCCTGTCATTGGCCGAGGGACCTTCCAGGTTGCTTTTAAGTCATTCTCAGGGCCACTGGACATCACTGTGGTCGATGGAAACCTTCCAAGCTTGCTGGGCTTGGAATGGTTCGAGGCCCTAGGAATGGGAGTAACCAGCATACACGCATTGCATGACGACGACGACGACCAACTGCTCCGGGAATACGAGGATGTATTCAATACTAGCTTAGGCAAGAATACGGGGACCCTCATATCATTTAATTTAGACCCGAAAATAGCGTCCATCAGAATCAAGGCGCGCAGACCCCCGCTGGCACTTCGGCCAAAAATTGATAAAGAACTGGATAAACTAATTGGCCAAGGAATATTGGAACCGGTCGACCATGCTAAATGGGAGACCACAATAGTAACACCATTAAAAGCGGACGGGTCACTGAACAAGGCGCTGCAGCAGAGCGCCTATCCCGTGCCGATTGTGCAGCAATTGCTACACTCCCTGGGCCAGGGCAAAATTTTTGCTAAACTCGACTTGGCTCAGGCTTATCAACAACTGCCAGTCGATGATGCCACCGCTGAAGCCCAAACGATTGTCACGCATAGAGGGGCATTTAAATGCCGCAGGCTTCAGTTCGGCGTAAGCGTAGCCCCTGGCCTCTTCCAGAGCATTATGGAGCGGCTATTGCATGGCATCCCCGGGGTGGTGCCCTATTTCGACGACGTCCTCATCTCTGCTGACGCCAAGCCCGAGCTTCTCGCCCGCCTAAATACCGTTCTATCGCGGTTTAGAGAAGCCAGCCTCCGAGTCAAGAAGGAGAAATGTTTGATTGCCATCCCGGAAGTAGAATTCCTGGGCTATAAAGTTAACGGGTCGGGCATTCACCCCACTGAGAGTAAAGTTAAAGCCATCAAGGAAGCTCCCGCCCCTAAATCAAAGACAGAACTGCAGGCTTTCCTTGGCCTTTTAAACTTCTACAGCATCTTTTTGCCACAGAAAGCCACAGTAGCTGAGCCGCTTCAACGGCTACTCAACAGGAAAGCCCCGTGGCGATGGGGACCAGCCGAGGCCACCGCTTTCACCGCTGTTAAAGAACTCCTGTCCGCTGACAGGATGTTGGTCCAGTACATGTCGACCTGGCCACTAATCCTGACTTGCGACGCCTCTCCGTTCGGAGTCGGGGCTGTGCTCAGCCACCGGCTGCCCAACGGTTCGGAGGCTCCCATCGCATTTTACTCCCGCACCTTGTCCCAGGCGGAACGGAACTACAGCCAGCTGGACAGGGAAGCACTGGCTGCAGTTGCTGGTGTCCGCCGCTTCCACGAATATTTGTACGGCAGAGACTTCGAACTTGTAACCGACCATCAGCCTCTGTTGGGCTTACTGGCCTGCGATCGCCCAACCCCGGCTGTTTTGTCACAAAGAATGACTCGTTGGACTATTTTTCTTGCAGCTTATAACTACAAACTATTTCACCGGCCGGGCCGATCCATCGGCCATGCGGACGCCCTGAGCAGGTGCCCCCTACCTGACCTGCTAGAGGACCCGGCACCAACCACTTCGGTCCTTCTGATCGAGGACATTGCCACCGGACCAATTACAGCAGCTGAAATTGCCAGGTTTTCTGCCAAAGACCCTGTTTTGGCTCAAATTTTGCACTGGGTGTGGAGGGGGGTGGCCTAAGGGTCCATTTAAAGGGGAATTGCAACCTTTCTCTGCACGCCAACATGAGCTGTCTGTAAATAGGGGATGTTTGTTATGGGGGGAATGTGTGGCGCAGTGGTTAGAGTGCAGCACTGCAGGCTACTTCAGCTGACTGCTAGCTGCAGTTCAGCGGTTCAAATCTCATCGGCTCAAGGTTGACTCAGCCTTCCATCCTTCTGAGGTGGGTAAAATGAGGACCCAGATTGTTGGGGGCAATATGCTAACTCTGTAAACCGCTTAGAGAGGGCTGTAAAGCACTGTAAAGCGGTATATAAGTCTAAGTGCTATTGTTGTTCCTGCAAAGCTTAGAAAAACTGTGCTAGATGTTTTGCACGAAGGGCATCCTGGAATAGTCAGGATGAAGGCATTGGCGCGGAGTTACGTTTGGTGGCGAAATATAGATAGGGAAATTGCCGAATGAGTGGCCACTTGCTCCCCGTGCCAGGTATCCAGAGCACCGATACAGGAGTGGGAGACACCTAGGGAGCCATGGGCAAGGCTACACATAGATTTTGCAGGGCCAATGAAGGGCCAGAATTTCCTAATCGTTGTAGATGCCTACTCAAAGTGGCTGGAGGTCATACTAATGCCATCCACCACAGCTGAGGCTGTACTCAAAGCTTTGCAGTGCCTATTCGCCACTCACGGCCTACCGGACGTCCTGGTCTCCGATAACAGGCCCCAATTCACTGCAAACCAATTCGAGGTGTTCCTCGCCGAGCAGGGCATCTGTTGTGGCCTGCCAGCAACCCGTGCAGCTGGTAGCTGATTCTGACAGCGAAGAGGCTGTTGTGGTGATGCGCCAGCGGCCTGTGCAGCTGGCACCTGAGTCGGACAGTGAGGAGGTTGGTGAGGACTCGGTGCCAGAGGCAGAGATTCAGCCAGGGCCTTCAGAACCTCCAGAAGCTCCCATCAGTGAAGAGGAAGGCTTGGGGCTAATTGGCCAAGCCCCTAGCCTATTTAAGGGATGACGACGGCTGAAGCAATTTGCAGGAAACAACTCTTCATAATTACTTCGTGTCATGACTTCGGTAACGTCTGTTCGGCTTCTATTTTCCAGTGTTATCTCTCCTGCTAATTACTTCTGGGCGTTTTGCCAACCACAGCAAGATTACTGATATCGGAAAGACTATTTTCTCCAGCTGTGCATTTTGCCAACCACAGTAAGATTACTGATATCGGAAAGACTATTTCCTCAAGATTTGAGTTATTTTACCTTGGACTCTTGTCGGCTGTTAATGAATTTGAATTAACAGCCCTTGTTCAGAAAAGACTGATTTAAATGGTATTTTTGTTTGAACAACTACTAAGAAAGCTCATTAGTAGTCCTTAATTAGTAAAATAAGGTTTGTACAGACTTTGTGTGTGCTGCGTTCTTTGTGGTCCGTAGCTGGGGCAGAACAGCATCAGACACACCCTAGTCGCCCCCTTTCATCCGGCCAGCAATGGTCAAGTTGAAAGGATGGTCAGATCTACCAAGGAAGCCCTTGCCAGGTTGGGCCCAGGGGATTGGCAAACCAGGATTGATAGATTCTTAGCGGTGCAACACATTACGCCCAGCGCCGCAACTAACCGAAGCCTGGCGGAGCTGCTAATGGGTTGCCGGCTCAGATCACAATTAGATCGCCTACACCCAAACTACGTAGCACACACTCCACCCGACTCCACTAGCAAGACCAGGAACCTCAAGATAGGGGACAAAGTCTATGCCCACAACTATACAGAGGGAACCCTATGGATGCCTGGCACAATAGTGGAGATAACAGGGCCAAAATCGTATAGGGTTGAATTGGAGGACGGGAGGTTTTGGCGGCACCACATTGACCAGCTAAGGAGTCGAATTGAGAACTCAAACCAAATGCCACCAGAGGTGACTCCACCCAACAAGCGCCAAGACCCTGAAAACCCTAGCAAACAAAATAATGCTGCCTCAAACCCGTCCTGGAAGCCGGTCGACCCACCTGAGGAACCAAGAATCCAGCGAAGAGCTTGCGAAGGGGAAGGCCCGAGCCTGCCGGCCACGCCCCAGGACAACGCGCAACAGCTTCCAATTGGAGAAGCAGAGCCAACCGAAAACCAGCCCGACAAGGCAGACTCAGGCAGCCAAACTAACTTGCGCAGGTCAACTAGACCACGCCAACGCCCCACGTATTTAAAAGACTACGTACAACAAACTGAGCTGATTAGTCAAAGACCAAACCAAGTGGGAGGGGTGTTATGTATTCACTTCAACTGAAGCGAAGTCTTCAGTCTGGTCCGCCATTCAGGCGGGAAAACACTTGAATGTGATTGGTTGATAGCCTGATAGCTCTCCTATAAAAGGACTAGCTGTCTGGCAGAGTCTTTGCTGGGTTACTGACTGTTGTTGAAAAAAGAGCTGATTGTTAATAGTTCCCAGCAGTGTCTTGCCTCTTCCTTCGCCTATCTAACATTCCTCACTTTTTGTTTTGGCTAAACCAGAAGACCCAAATTGTAAATGTTTTAGTTTTTTTCTCCAAGGGAAGGGAACTAATATGCTGGGGAGGTCACAGATTATCTGTTGGTAATTGGATTGTATGGATTTCAGCATAACAAGTGAATGAGATACAGTAGATTGGGAAGTCACAAAAACATCATGGGGAAAATAATAGCAACCCACTTCACTATTGCTGCCAAGAAAATTATATGGAAAAGTCATCAAAAGTTGAACTCAACTTTAGCTTAGCTTTATCTTTTAATATAGACTCACCCAAGCAGGTCATAATACTATTTGTTTGCTTGATTTGATATATGGTATAAACTCAGAAATATTAGTTTTAAATCATAGTTTATGGCAGTGGGTCTTTTTTAGCCAGAGCTTTAATAAATTGTGATTTATTAAATAAATCGGTGTTAAACTGATTGTATTTTTGGGGGGGCTGAGTGGCCTTAGCAAATCTAATTAATAGATAATGCCTTAACTGGCAACCTGAGTTTGTAAGCCTAAAATAAATGTCTTCAGGGATTGGTGGAGTGTAGTCCAGATTCCCAGGAGGGAGGGGCAAGAGGAGCAAGAGACAGCAAAGTTTAGATAGTTTGGTTGGGAGGAAGAGGGTCAAGACAGCTCCTCCCTAGGAATTCTCAGACTACACGTAGTCCTCGACTTACAACAGTTCAGTTAGTGACCGTTTGAAGTTACAACAGCACTGAAAAAAGGGAGTTATGACTGTTTTTCACACGACCATTGCAGCAGCCCCATGGTCATGTGATCAAAATTCAGATGCTTGGCAACTGACTCATATTTATGACGTTTGCAGTGTCCCAGGGTCATGGGATCACCTATTGAGACCTTACAAGCAAAGTCAATGGGGAAACCAAATTCACTTAACCATGTTACTAACTTAACTGCAGTGATTCACTTAACAACTGTGGCAAGAAAGGTCATAAAATGCGGCAAAATATACTTAACCAATGTTTCACTTAGCAGCAGAAATTTTGGGTCGTAAGTTGAGGACTACCTGTATATCTTCAGTGATGCAAGTAGTTTGTTTTAGTTTGGCAAGATTTCTGTCCTATAGGTGAGGAACACTAAAGGTAATTGCTTAGCAGTAATTCAGCATGTCTTTCTTGGTTTTTGGAGCTTGACAAGGGAAGTGTGTGCAAATATGTGTGTGTATGCTTACATTTCAATCAATCAATCAATCATCTATTGGCATCTGTTGGATCCAGTCCTTTCACCAAAATCAAAATGAATGGATGGATGATGGATGGGTATCTGCCACAGCAGGGCTGTCAAACTCGCAGCCTGCGGGTCGGATGCGTCACGCGCTGGCCACGCCCACGTCCGGTTTAGCGAAAGGGAAAAAGGTCCCAATACGTCACGTGACGCTGCCGTGACGACACGAGTTTGACACCCCTGTGCCACAGGAATGGGTGTGGAGTAATTGATAAAAGCAGCATTGCACCAGTACAATACAAGCTCCATCCATTTTGTAGATCCAAATCAAAAGGAGGCATTGTTCCAGGGCCTCAAAGCTCCTCCCCTTTCTTACAAGTATGCAGTGTCATGATCCATGTACAAAATGGGTGAAGCTTGCATTGCACTAGTGCAATGCTGCTTTTATCAATTGCCCCATAGCCATTCCTGTGGCAGATGTCCATCCATCCATCCATCCATCTCTTACCCAATAGATGCAGCAAACATCCCCATATACCAGAGACTATTTTAAAAATCAGCTGATAGCTTCACTTCTGAGGCTAGCAATCTGATTCCGTGGAATCTGAGACTCCAGCAAAGCACTAAGCATAATTCAGCTCCATGCGCTGGAGCCAAAAGCCTTGTTTTAGTTATGAAACAGGAGGCAAAGAGGCAGGCCAAGGTGGCAGGAATGTGTCAGAGTTTGTGCTAGGTTGGGGAAAAAAATGCTTAACCCATGTGAGACTTATTCTGTTTATTCTGTTACTTGGAGATGATTCCCTCCATCTTGGGCCTTCTAGTTGTGTTAGACTACATTTTCCATTGTCCCCAGAGGGGTGATTCTCCGATCATGCTCTATTTTTTTTAAAACCCAAATTTGTTATTTTGTGGTAGGTACAAGAAAGGGAAGAAAGAATAAAATCATGGCCTTTGCTCCTCATTGGGCCTGTGTAAAACCTGCACTTTGGTATCACAATTTTTGATAATTTGTAATATACAGGTAGTCCTTGACTTACAACAGTTCATTTAGTGACTGTTCAAAGTTACAAAGGGCACTGAAAAAAGTGACTTAGGACCATTTTTCACACTTACCACCATTGCAGCATCCCCATGGTCACATGATCAAAATTCAGAAACTTGGGAACTGACTCATACAGTATTTATGACGGTTGCAGTGTCCCAGGGTCCCAGGCCTTTCGCAAACTTCTGACAAGCAAAGTCAATGGGAAAGCCAGATTCACTTAACTGCAGTGATTCACTTAACAACTGTGGCAAGAGAGGTCATAAAAGGGGGCAAAATTCACTTAAAAAATGTCTCACTTAGCAACAGAAATTTTGGGCTGAATTGTGGTCGTATGTCCAGGACCACCTGTATGGATTATAATTTAATTATTAAAAGGGGAATATTTATTTCTTGCCTGAGCCACAAAAGACTAACTTTATTCATGTTGGAGGTGACTTTTGCACGAATTCATTTTTAATTAATGATACCCCAACATTTGAGAACCCTTACACTGAATCATAGAGAGTGCAGAGGCACTAAGCCAAAATGAAGTGAACCATGCTGCTCTGAAATGTGAATGAACCCTGGGAAACTATCAAATGTGAATTGGTGAAGATGCCAGATCCCCAGTGTTAAGGAATTGTGCAGAGTAACCTCTGCTTCTGAAGGCTTGCACAGTGAACTGTAATGTTGCAGTAGATATGAGTAATGATTCAGTCAATACACAGATACGTTAAAGTGTATAAAAGTAGTTTACTTAAAGAGATAGCACAGTCCAAATAACAGTCCGAATCATACACGTTCTATCAGTCAGTATTCAGAAGTACAGCAGTCTTCTTACCAGCCTTTCTTTGTCTTAATCAGCAAAGATTCTCTACTATCACAGATAGCTAGCTACACGCCACAGTGAACTGTAATGTTGCAGTAGATATGAGTAATGATTCAGTCAATACACAGATACGTTAAAGTGTATAAAAGTAGTTTACTTAAAGAGATAGCACAGTCCAAATAACAGTCCGAATCATACACGTTCTATCAGTCAGTATTCAGAAGTACAGCAGTCTTCTTACCAGCCTTTCTTTGTCTTAATCAGCAAAGATTCTCTACTATCACAGATAGCTAGCTACACACAGAGCTTACTCTCAGACACGAAGTCACTTCAGCAATGAATCAGCAAAAGAGAAAGAACTAACCATGTTCTCTAGCTCCCTCTTATGGCCGTTACTGCCAGTCAGAATGCAACAATGCATTTAAAGCAATATTACATATATA
>QLTV01001505.1:100059-113580 GCA_003457575.1 Thermophis baileyi
CACCCGCACCATAGAGAAAATAAGGCTAACAAAATCTAACAAACTTGCCTTAAGAAACTTCTAAATCCAAAACAGCAGACACACGAGTGGTTAAATGAAATCCAAGAAATTTGGATTTGTTGTAGAAATTTGGTCAGCTGATCCAGATCCAGAGGCTAATCACAACATTTCAAGTTGGTAATCAAGGCACATAGAATCTGCATGAATAAATGGTTGTGGCTTGTTAAGGAATTGTGCAGAGTAAACTCTGGACCCTGAAGGTTTGCACAGTTCACCGTAATGTTGCAGTAGATATAACTAATGGTTCAGTCAATACACAGATACGTTAAAGTCTATAAAAGTAGTTTACTTAAAGAGATAGCACAGTCCAAATAACAGTCCGAATCATACGCGTTCTATCAGTCAGTATTCAGAAGTACAGCAGTCTTCTTACCAGCCTTTGTCTTAATCAGCAAAGATTCTCTACTATCACAGATAGCTAGCTACACACAGAGCTTACAGACACGAAGTCACTCAGCAATGAATCAGCAAAAGAGAGAGAACTAACCATGTTCTCTAGCTCCCTCTTATGGCCGTTACTGCCAGTCGAAGTACAGCAGTCTTCTTACCAGTCTTTCTTTGTCTTAATCATCAAACAAAGATTCTCTACTATCACAGATAGCTAGCTACACACAGAGCTTACAGACACGAAGTCACTCAGCAATGAATCAGCAAAAGAGAGAGAACTAACCATGTTCTCTAGCTCCCTCTTATGGCCGTTACTGCCAGTCAGAATGCAACAATGCATTTAAAGCAATATTACATATATACATTAAACAGTGATTTGTGGCTTGTTTATCTTAACCAACCCAACCGTTTGGACAGAGTCCTAACACCCAGCATATTCATTCCTCAAGCTCTGCATGACTGGCTCTATCTAGCAACAGCTTGCCACCCAAACGTGTTGCCTATCAGCTACTACTTGAGCCTTTTCAGTGGCCGTCCCTGGGACTGTTGACATGCAGAGCTTCCATTCCACCATTATACCATATTGTGACCCCTTAATAGGAGCTGGATTGGAGACTTTGGTTTCTGGGCTTCTCCAAAAAGCAATGGTGCTTGAATGGACTCCCACTGCAGTCTTGTGTCCTTGAAGGCTGCTTTTCAACTTCAGTAACTCAAACACATATGGACTTCAACTCCCAGAATTCCTCAGCCAACATGCCTGGCTGAGGAATTCTGGGAGTTGAAGTCCACACATCTTAAAGTTGCTGAAGTACAGGTAGGCCTTGACTTACAACCACAGTTGGGACCAGAATTTCCATTGCTAAGCAAGGCGGTTATTGAGTTGCTTCTGATTTTATTGCCTTTTTTGCCATGATCGTTAAGTGAATCGTTGCAGTTGTTAAGTGAACCACACAACCGTTAAGTGAATCTGGCTTTCCCCATTGACTTTGCTTGTTGGAAGCCAGTTGGGAAGGTTACAAATGGCAGTCACATGACCCTGGGATGCTGCAACTGTCATAACAGCGAGGACTGGTCGTAAGTCACTTTTTTCAGTGCCTTGTAACTTTGAATGGTTGCTAAAAAAATGGTTGTAAGTGAAGAATTACCTGTATCTTAGAAATTAATTACAGGTAGTTCTCAACTTGAAGTTACAATGGCACTGAAAAAAAGTGACTTGTGACCGTTTTTCACACTAGCGTTGAAAAATGAACACGTGGTCACATGATCAAAAACTGGATACTTGGAAACTGGCTTGTATTTATGATGGTCACAATGTCCTGGGGTCATGTGATCCCCTTTTGCAACTTTTTGACAAGCAAAGTCAATGGGGAAGCCAGATTCACTTAACAACCGTGCTACTAACTTAACAACTTCAGTGATTCACTTAACAACTGTGGCAAGAAACATCATAAAATGGGAAAAAACTCAACTGTCTTGCTTAGCAACATAAATTTTTGGGCTGAATTGTGGTCATAAGTCAAGGACTACCTGTATAGCTTACCTGATTCTCCTCGAATCAACTAAGAATCCAATCAATCAATCAGAATAGAACTGGAAGGGACCTTGGAGGTCTTCTAGTCCAACCCCCTGCTCAAGCAGGAGACCCTATACCATTTCAGATAGGTGGCTGTCCAGTCTCTTCTGAAAAACCTCCAGTGATGAAGCACCCACAACTTCTGAAGGCAAGCTGTTCCACTGGTTAATTGTCCTCACTGTTGGCAAGTTTCTCCTTAATTCCAGGTTGCTTCTCTCCTTGATTAGTTTCCTGTGCTTAAGCGTCTAACAAGACTGAGTCTGTGGGCCTATAAATGTTTAAAGGGACACCAAACTGAGTCACACAGCCATCCTCGTTGCACCCTCTCTCCTGCCCCCTCCTGCTTCAGAAATCAGCAGTAAGATAAGAATGAGTGTGGAAGTGGTGCAAACCGCGAGTGGTGTCTGAGAGAGGAAATGCCACTGGCTGCACAAAGCACAGGCAACAATGTACTTGAACAAATTGACAACACCCTGCAATCTTGGTGATGGGGTGATGCAGAGATAGATGTCTGTGAGTTGAGAATATTTACAGACTCTCTTACCTGCCCCTCAATAGAATCACTGCAAACACAAATCATCTTCCCAGATGTGGTTCCCTATGAGGCTTGCTACAATTTTATGGAGATTCTCGGTCATCTAGGTCATGGTTGTCCCAAAGGTGCTTTTTCAAAAGGCAACTGGACTTTGTTTTTTCTGCACCTTTGGGACCTGCTACACTTCATGTTTCAAATGTGCACACCTGTGCATGGGTGTTTCTCTATGCATTTAAATTTTGAAGTATATTTTGTTTGGAGAGTCTGCTCCACTTTTTGGGGCATAATATAGGGGCCACATTACATCCTTGCAACTGATAGTAATAAGTAGAACAGACTACAATACAGGCAGTCCTTGACATATGACCTTAATTGAGCTCAGAATTAGGGTCCTAATTGGTTGTTAAGTAGTTGTACCATAGTTGTTAAGAGTTACCCTGTGACCCCATCCATTTTATGACCTTTTTGTGGTTGTCATTAAGTGAACACTATGAACAAGCACTGGTTGTTAAATGAATCCATTATACCCAATTTGTTGAAAACCAGAAATAAACACAGAAAACTAGCAAAAAACACTGTAAATTGTGGTCATGTCACCGCGGGATGCTGCATACAGCTATAAACATGAGCTGGTTGCCAAGCATCCAAAACACAATCTCTTGATCACAGGGGTAGGGGTGGGGTAGGGGTTATATGGCCTTCGGAACTTCAAAATTGGGTCATAAGTACATAATTTTGGTTGCTAAGTGACCAGTCGTTAAGCAAGGACTACCTGTAGAGAACTGAAATTATTAGAAATTGACAGAATTAAGATTGGCATTGGCTCTCTCCATTAAAGCCCACAATGGTAAGGACCAGAACATGAGCAGTTGTATTCTTGTATAATGGCAGAGCCTGTGGGTGGAGTCAAAAGAGGAATCAGCCTAGACTCGCAGGGGTGTCAAACTGGCAGCCCACAGGCTGGATGCATCACGTGCAGGCCATGCCCGCCCCGGCTCCACAAAGGCAAAAAATGTCGCAATACGTCACGTGACGCAATCGAGTTTGACACCCGTGGCCTAGAGTCACTATGTAGCCACCAATGGACTAAGTCCAACTCCTCTTGCATTCAATTAACCCTGATCTAGTGCTTAACAGACTGCTAACCGTTAGTTGACTAGCTTTTTGTGCATAGGCATGAGCAATAAATCAATTTAATTGGGGTTTGAGGGGTCCTTGGTGCTCTCTGAGCTTGGTTGTTTTCTTGCAGACGTTTTATTACCCAAACTAGGTAACATCATCAGTGCTAATTGGAACCTAACACATGGCTTTGGTCTTTCACACCTGACAATTCTCCTTTCTCACTATTACACTTAGGCGGCCTTTCCAACCTTGCATTTTTCAGCATGTGGTGGTATGAGCTGGCATGTGGGAAAGAACATCAGAAGAGAGCCAAAAGAAAACCAGCCTATCTGAGAATTGTAGTAGTGCAAGCTCAGCTCAATCTGGAGACCCAGGTTGGGGAATGCTGTGCACAGGAGTCAAGGAACAGAGAGAAAAATGATCTGAACCAACCAACCCCATTTTCTGAACCAGAGAACCTCCACGCCAGCCATTTGCTCCTTCTCAAGACACCTCTCCCAAGTAATTAGCAAGTAACTCAGCAGGGTAAAGAAAATGCCCCACAATGTGAGATACAGCATATGCATTAATAAGATGTAAATGTATTCATAGTGAAAGTAGTGTTGGCAGAGGATAGCATGGGGGAGAAGGCAGATCCCTTGTCATTTTTGCAATGCTAGATCAACATCATTCCTCCTCTCCCTCATTCCACCCTGTTTGCTTTGATGAAAGAATCAGGGTGGGGAGAACAAAGCTATGACAGACATCTATCCATATTTGCAGCTTGCCCAGGATCATTGTTAGGATGCATTCATACAAAGCACTGACCCTCCACTGGTTCAACTGGGTAAGTATACTCAACATGATAAACCTTCTCCAACTTGAGTGTCTTCCAGATAGTAGGAATACTCTTCATAACCGTGCTATAATAACATCTGGAGAAAGCTACAGTAAACTATAAACCATTATTTACTAGATACAAGGGTTACACTCGCCCAATTTCCTGATGTTTTGCAATGGTTAGTTAATGCTTCAAACTGCTTAGACCTGTGTATCTGAACCTTGGCAACTTTAAGATGTGTGGACTTGAACTCCCAGAATTCCCTAGCCAGCATGGGAGTTGAAATCCACACATCTTAAAGTTGCCAAGGTTGAGAAACACTGGCTTAGACAATGCTTAAACAGAACTGAGCCTTATTGGAATATTGGAAGAGTCTTCTATTAGATCCAATAATTTATCAGTTTAGTCCAGTATTGCTTTGACAAGCTCAGATTTGCATCCAGTCTAGTTTTAGCAAAGGCTTTCCAAGGAGAAATCTTTTCTAACCTCTCCTTCCCGATCTCTGTCCATGCCAATGATTAAATATGGGCCTTTTTCCTAGGAAGATCTACTGTACAAGACATCTATGCTCTTGGGTCTAATCTGTAGATGTACATTCACTTGATTCCACTGTATTTATTGCTCTGGTGTTGGGAGAAAATATAGATGTCTTACTACAATCACATTTGTGTGATGACCCAGGGCATGGCACAGAGATAACACAAACAGCTGGCAGTTCAAACCACCCCTTTATTGCTCCAAATCTCCCCAAACGCTCCCACGTTTCTGGCAAGTCCCAGAGCAGAGTGATAACAAACCCCCACACAAACCTCAAGCAGCTTCTGGCTGCAATTAGTCCAGCCCAGCGCTGTCTGCACCAAGGCTGCACGGCAATAAATCCAAATGTATTTGGCAAATCAAGGGCCAATCAAGGAGTTCAGGGAGCAAAAGATCCAGGTAATTAGTCCAGAACGCCAAAAGGAAATGCAAGGACTCTTGGCAAGTTCAGCACACAACACTTCAGGAACTCAGCATTTGTTCCTGACAAATGCCCCTCCCCACAGCGTCTCCTTAAGTCTCATTCCCAAGGTGTGGGGGCGCTCTCCTCCTGAGTCATCGGGTCAGCCTGCGCTGTTCCCGCCTCCTCTCCCCTCTCCGTGCTCTTGGATCAGGAGGGGGTGGTCCTTGCTTCTGGTCTGAGCTCTGTCTCTCATGTTCATCCTGCCTCTGTTCCTTCCTGCCTGCAGGCCTTACTAATTCCGAAACACCTTGCCTGGACTGACTCTGCCCTTCCCCTGTTTCCTCCAAGGCCAACGGAGCTGCCCTCTCAATCGCTGTCAGTTCTTGTTCCAGCTCATCTTCCCCCGCAGATTCAGACTCCGATGGGGGCATGACATATTTGTGTCTCAGTCATCAAATGACAAATTATCATCTGGGGAAGAATTGTCCCCCACCTAAATGCAGATAATTTATATCTTGGAACTCCTTGTGAAGGCCAGAGGAAAGGATACCTATGATCCTATCCCAGGGCAGGCAGTTGGAAAATTTCTGAATATTTTGGACTTCAGCTTCCATCAGTTCTATCAATGATAACAGGTTGTAGGAGATATTGTCCAAAACATCTGAAAGGTAATGCTTTTGTATCCCATTCTGCAAATAAGAATTAGGATTAGCCTTAATTCTCCAGTCCTCTGCATTCCTAATACCTCTTTTATCTCCATTCAACTGGAGCCAAGTCTTCTTGAAATACTCCTTAACCATATTAGTGTGTTTTGAAAACCTTAATGTAAGCTTTCCACATAGATGTTGCTATGCAGGGATTCCACATTGAAATTTTACACTTAAATGCCCCCCACCCCCAGAGGTGAGGCAGGCCCCCAGTCTTCTGGTTTTTCAGAAGAGTTTGAAGACCTGGCTCTGCCAACTCACATGGGGCATTCAGAGGAGCACCCTTGGGGTTTGTTAGTGCCTTGGAGACTGTCTCCTTGCCTTTTAAATTTTAATTATTCTATCCTTGTTTTAACTACCTCCTTTTGCTAATATATATATTGTGAAGGCTTCAACTAACGAACCCAAGCAAATCAGAACTCTGAGACTAGGATCCTTCTCAAAGGTCTTCTTTATTGAGTACATCATATTGGCACGGCTTCAAAGGAAAACCAATTCTAAATCTTTCCTGCGGTTTCATTATAATTAAACTAGGAAATAACCCCATCCCCAAGTGTCACAGGTCACGTTGGCCAATTGGGTTAATTGGTGGGCTCTCCAGGCACTCCTTCCCCAACCTTATCCATTGCCAGTAGAGATGACCTTGGTTCTCACGAGAAAGCTCTCTGTTGTGTCTAGTAAGGCATTCCAACCTCCTTCCCCCCTTCCCCCTCTGTGGAACTGAGGAACAAAAAAATGGCTGCTGCCAGGTTTGGTTCGAATTTGACAGTTGGCTCCCCCCCTAGTGAGTGAGAAGTATCTGGAAAATACCAAATGCAGACAGGTTAAATTTTTTCTAGCCACCCCTGCCATCACCCGGCTGTCCTTTTGGCTTTTTGGGATTTTTCTCATGGAATTTTTTGATCAACCTATCTGGTCTTATGTTTTGACTCTTCACCCAAGTGGCTTCCGAAAGGGGGTAACCCTTCCACTATACTAAGTACTGTAACCTCCCCTTATACAGTCTAGAGTCCAGGATTCTTTTCACTTCGTAATGGGTTTCTCCTTGCACTGTGATGGGACCTGGGGCTACCAGAGCTACTGGCCTTAGCTCCGAACCTATTACCGGCTTCAATAAACTACTGTGGAAAACCGGATGTACTTTCCCCAACAGGTGTAATGTCAAGCCTCCAAGTAACGTGTCCCAAAAAATAAAATCCAAGGCTTCCATCTTCTTTTCAAAGTCTATTTATTGGGTACAGATTAAATTTACAAGGTCTTGGTGTAATTCTGACTCTGGACAGGATCCGGAATTACACCCAATAAAAGCAAAAGTATGAAACTTCCCCCCTGAGTCACGATCTCCAATCAATCCTCAGTCCAACAGTCCGGTGACTCCAAACTCCACCTTCGTCCAGCTGCAGGCATCTTCTCTGTTCCCACGGGAAAGGAATGCCACTTAGACATAACATTCCCTCTTTATCTTTACACCCCCCTCCCAACAGTTAGAAAGTGGCGAGCCTGAAGTATTATTAAATTCATTTACATACAAACCTAAAAGCTAATTTAAAAAACCCATACAAAAAGGCTACAATAAAATATGGCTACACTTATGCCATCTTCAGGGTCAACAGGCTGCCCCCCTTCAAGCGAAAAGAACTTCCTGCAAAGACACAACCATAAAAGATTAATTAAACTCTAACCTCCCCTGCCACCTCCAGGAACCCCCTTTGGCTTATGAGGATTCTCCTCATGGACACACCTAATCAACCTATCTGCATCCACCTTCCAGCTTTTTACCTAGGTTGCCTCTGAAATAGTATATCCTTTCCAATGTATTAAATACTGTAATTGCCCCCTATAGATTCGGGAGTCTAAAATTCATTTACCCTCATAATGTTCATGACTCGCAATCAGTACAGGTTTTGGTGGGGCCCGATCTACTGGCCTAAGGGAGGAACTGACAGCCGGCTTTAACAAGCTGCTATGGAAAACCAGATGCACTTTCCCTAGCAGACGAGGGAGTTTAAGTTTCACCGTAACTGGGTTTATTACCTTAGTAACTTCAAAAGGACCTAAGAACTTTGGCCCTAACTTCCTAGAAGGCCACTGCAGCTTCAAATATTTTGTAGATAGGTAAACTTTATCCCCCACTCTGAATTGTGGTTGCTGGGAGCGACATTTGTCAGATTGCGTTTTGTTGATTTTCGCGGTTTCTGCTAAAGCGCGCTTAGTGTTTTCCCAGGAACCTTTTAACGAGTCCATCCACTCACTCACTGACATGGATGAGGGGGGTTCTGTAGGTAACTCCGGCATAGGGACAAATTCCATCCCAGTGCTAATCTGAAACGGAGTTAGCCCCGTGCTATTATGCACTGCATTGTTGTAGGCAACTTCAGCGAATGGTAATAGCTCTGCCCAATTTGATTGCTGGTAATTTACATAACACCTCAAATATTGCCCAATCATTGCGTTCGCGTGTTCTGCCGCCCCATTCGTGCTCGGATGGAAACAAGAACTTAACCCTTGGGATGACCCAATCGCTTTTATAAACTCCCGCGAGAACTTAGCCGTGAATTGGACACCCCTGTCTGATATAATTCTGCGAGGAACCCCATGTAATCGATAGATGTGCTTGACAAATAGTCTAGCTAATTTCTTTGCTGAGGGAAGACCATTACAGGCTATGAAATGGGCTTGTTTAGAAAATAAATCAACCACGGTCCATATGACCGTGTTCCCGCCACTCTCCGGAAGCTCTACTATAAAATCCATCCCTATCTCCTCCCAAGGACGCGATGGTTCTGCCACTGGCTGGAGAAGTCTTGGAGGCTTTCCAGGTCGCGTCTTCATTGTCGCACAAGTGGCACAGCTCTTTACATAGTCCTCAACGTCCTTTTTCATCTTTGGCCACCAGAACTGTCTCCTGGCTAAGTGCAATGTCTTTAAGTAGCCAAAATGTCCTCCTTGTTTGGAATCATGGCTCCTTTGCAGGACTTGGATTCGCAGAGTGTTGGGGACATATAATTTCGATCCTTTCCAAGCTACACCATCCTTTTGAGTTAAAGTGTCCTTGTTATCTTGGTACCACGGGTCCGTTGAAAGCTCATCTTTCAATCTTTTGATCATTGCATCTTTGTCTTTTGGGTGGTGCATTTTTGCTTGCGCTCGGGTGGTGATTTGTGACACTGATTGGGAAGGAGGAATTATGGCATGAATTACCTCCTCTCTCTTGCTGTTGAATTGTGGTTTTCTGGACAACGCATCTGCCAGTAGATTTTTCCCCCGGAATGTATTTGAGTTCGAAGTTGAACCGTTTGAAGTATTGCGCCCACCGGACTTGTTTAGGGGACAGTCTCCTGGGGTTTTTTAGCACCTCTAAATTTTTGTGATTGGTCCAAACCTCAAAAGGTTGTTGTCTGCCTTCCAAGAATTGTCTCCATGTGAGTAGTGCCCAATGTACTGCGTACGCTTTTTTTTCCCAGATGGCCCATCATCTCTCAGTCTCAGTGAGTTTTTTGGAAGTATAAGCGCAAGGCTGCAGGTTTCCATTGGCATTTTTCTGTAACAGAATTGCCGCCACTGCTACGTCGCTGGCGTCTGCTTGGACTACAAAAGGTTGCTCTGGGACTGGATGCTTTAATACCGGTTCTTTAAAAAAAATGCCTTTTTAAGCATTCAAATGCTCGTTGGCATTCTAAAGTCCAATTTAGAGGTTGCCCTGGCCTCAGCTTGGTAGGGCTACCCCCAGTTTTTAGCAACTCTGTAACGGGAAGGGCAATCTCTGCAAACAAAGGGATAAATTGGCGGTAAAAATTCATGAACCCCAGAAAACTTTGCAGCTGTTTCCTGGTGCACGGGGGTTGCCAGTCCAGGACCGCTTTCACTTTACCCGGGTCCATTTCCACCCCCTGGTTCGATATGCGGTAGCCAAGGTAATCTAAAGCATTCCTGTGGAACTCACATTTTGACAATTTTGCATATAGTTTGGCTGCCAATAATTTCTTCAACACTTGCTGAACCAATTTCACATGTTCTTCCAGGGTTTCAGTGTAAATGAGAATGTCATTCAAGTAAACGAGGACCCCCTTGTACAGGTGCTCATGCAGGACCTTGTTTATCAATTGCATGAAAACTCCAGGGGCTCCCTGTAGTCCAAATGGCATCACCCTGAATTGGAAGCTTCCTAAGGGGCACTTGAAAGCAGTTTTCCACTCATCTCCTACTTTTATTCGTACGTGGTAGTACGTCTCTCAGAGATCGAGCTTAGTGAATACTTTCCCTTTTGCCAGGTGCCCCAACATGTCTTTCATGAGGGGCAAAGGGTAGTTGTTGTGTATGCATACGGCATTTATTCCTTTAAAATCCATGCATAGTCTCATCCCATCTTTTTTTTCTTTGAATAATACGGGGGCTGCCACCCTGGGTTTTACTGGCTGTATGAAGCCCCTAGCCAGGTTGGTGTCAATGTCATGGAGTACATTTTTGGTTTTGGTAATTTGGCACCTTCCACGAATTCTATCGCGCAATCCGTGGGTCTGGGGGGGGGGCAATATATTGCATTCTTCGCTAAAGGCCTTTTCCAAGTCTCTGTATTCCCTGGGGATCTGTGGAGTCCCAGGGGGTTGTTCTGATACCGCTGCGGTTGCCTGCCTTCGATCGCCAGGGGTTTGCTGCCTGTTAGCCTGTTCATGTGATGGGTTTGGAGGCGGTTCGGGGCCGAGCGCTAATTTGAGTTTCCGATAGCCGCCTTCCCAAGTAATAGTGGGACACCATTTGTCCAACCAGGTGAGGCCCAAAATGGTTGACTCGGTCATTTTTGGCACTACTATGAAGCAAATTAACTCCCAATGTTTTCCCATCTCTAGTTTTAGTTCTTCGGTAACAAGTGTGGCGGGTTGGCCTCCTATTAGTGACCCATCTACTTGCTCAAATCGAATGGGATTTCTTAGGGGTTTTGTATTTATCCCCAGTTTCACTACTGTTGCCGGGCTGATGAGGCAACGGGTGCAGCTCATGTCTATGATGGTTTCTATGTCCCCATGGGTCCCTGTTCTGGGCACAGTTAGTCTCGCTTTTATCTGGAAGGGGTGGATGGCTTCACTTACCATCGGGTTGTCTTCTTCGCTGTCTGTGCTTTGTATTATTGGCAAATTGGGGGCCGGAGTTCCCTCCTCTCTCTTGGTGTCTGAGAGGGGGACCTCCACAGCTTGGCAGATGAACTTCCCTATCTCGGCTGCTTTTCTGGGACCTCTTTTTGGCTTGGCTGGAGTAGGTGCTCTCACTTGTGGCACGGGGGCCGGCACCAAGCATTCCGAGGCTCGATGGCCCTGTTGCCCACATCGGAAGCATTTGGTGGGGTTGGTTGTATTCCCCCTAGGGCGTTCTTCTATTTGACGAGGGGTGGTGCGTCATCCGAGTTGTCTCCGGGGCTACTTCTCCAGCGTAGCTCTGCGATGCTACCTTATTTCATTGTCCATGGCGATGGCCACCTGGTACCACTCATGGATCCGTTCTCCCGGCATTCGGCATAAGCATATTTTTAACAGTTCTTCCTCAAGGCATTCTTTGAAGTAATGCACTAGGATTTGTTCGGGCCAGTTTCTTAATCTCCCAGCAAGATGGCAGAACTCTTGCACAATTTATTTTGCGGGCCGGCCCCTTTGCTTCATCATTTTAATTCCGGCTTCTGCTTCTTGGGTTTGAGAGGAGTCCTCAAATTGGGCCCGAAGCTCTTGCAGGAAGTCATCCACATTATCCAACTCCGGGGCGCCTTCATCATGGAGTTGGGTAAACCACTCGGATGCTTCATCTTCTAAATTGTCACCCAAGACAAAGACAATCTTGCTGTCATTGTGGAACTCATCCCCATGACAATCGATGTAAGTCAAGGCTTGATTCAGGAAGTAAGCAAGCTTGCTAGCGGTCCCATTGAAAACCGGTTTAAAGGGAGGGGATGCGTTCGCCCAAGGAGGCGGTGGAGGCAGTGGCGCCGGTAATTGGGCTGCAACCTGTTGGTCCTGGTCACGCACCCATCCTCGGTTGGGATAATATGCCCATCCAGGGGGAATTTGGTCAGCTGGAGGGAACCGTGGCTGTGGAGGAGGGCTGGTTCCTCGATGGTGTCTCTACTGGCTTCTTTGCCTGGCACGATGCAACCCTGGTGCAGGAGGGCTGGCCGCTGGAGCTTCGGCGGCGGTAGACTGGGCTCTCCTGGGTGGGCTTCTTTCTCCGATCAGTTGCATCAAACCCAGGATGGGCTCGAAGCCCGGGTAGCTTGGTCCCTGTGGGGAGGCATTTACAGTGCTGGTTGGTCTCGGGCTTTCCATCCAATATTCAACTGCTCGAATTGTTCGGGTAATCCCTCGAACATTTGGCTACGCATTGCAGTTTGGTACTGCCACTCTCCGGTCTCGCTTAGGTCGATTGCTCCAGTGGACCTCCATTCCAGGATGGTAGCTCTGGACTCTCTGGACGCGGTGAGGGAGTGATCCGCCAGCGGGTCTGGAAGTGTTGCTTGTCCCAGCAGGTCCCTCTCCATCAGCTGGATCCCCCCTGCGGCTCCCCAGTCGGCTTGGGTCTTGGGACGGACATCCACCTGGCATGCGATGTCCTCTACCACAGCCGTTACTTGCAGTGTCTCCGTGGGGATTGGCAGCTTCACACAAGGTCCTCCACAAAGTTTGCATTCTCAGGCGCCTTCCTCAGGCTTCCGTTTTTTCTCCATCTTCCCTGAGTCTCTTCTGCTGTCCAGCTGGGTAGACCGGGTAAGAAGCCAGGGCTCAGGACCCTGGATAGTGATCCTCAGTGAGGTATCGGAAGAAAACTTTTCTTTTAGGAGAGTCAGAATAATGTCAAACCTCCAAGTAACGTGTCCCAAAAAATAAAATCCAAGGCTTCCATCTTCTTTTCAAAGTCTATTTATTGGGTACAGATTAAATTTACAAGGTCTTGGTGTAATTCTGACTCTGGACAGGATCCGGAATTACACCCAATAAAAGCAAAAGTATGAAACTTCCCCCCTGAGTCATGATCTCCAATCAATCCTCAGTCCAACAGTCCGGTGACTCAAAACTCCACCTTCGTCCAGCTTCAGGCATCTTCTCTGTTCCCAAAGGAAAGGAATGCCACTTAGACATAACATTCCCCCAGGGGTTAAATGCTACCGGTTCTGACCGGTTCTGGCATCCGGGTAGGGAAAATTTTGATTGGTTCGGAGAACCGGTAGGGAAAATTTTGATTGGCCCCACCCACCTGACCTCCCCCTCCTCTCACATCTCCTATATTCTGTTGTTTATTAGCTCAGCTAATTCACACCGCAGAGCGGAACCTCAGCTGAGCTAAGAAACAGCAAATGAGATAGAATAATAAACTGACACTTTTTGCCGCTTTTTTCCT
>QLTV01001506.1:17303-29451 GCA_003457575.1 Thermophis baileyi
AGCAGGGGTGTCAAACTCGATTTCATTGAGGGCCGCATCAGGGTTGTGTTTGACCTCGGGGGGGGGTGGGCGTGGCCAGGGTGGGCATGGCCAGCTCGACCTCACTCGTGTCTGGGGCGCCTGTGTTGGCCCGAGCGCTCTGCCAGCGAAAACAGGCTCCCCAGCTCCGTTTTCGGCTGCGATGGCCTCCTGCAATCTTCTGCCAGCGAAAACGGGCCTTGGGAGGGCCACACACAGCCTTCCCGAGGTCCGTTTTGGCTGGCAGAGGCACTGTGGGTCGGCCCTTCACTGTTTCCAGGGCGGCCCCACGGGCCAGATCTGTCCCCCAGGCCTTCAGTTTGACACCCCTGGACTAGAGCCGAGGTGGCGCAGTGCTTAGAGTGCAGCACTGCAGGCTACTTCAGCTGACTGCTAGCTGCAGTTCGGCGGTTCAAATCTCACCGGCTTAAGGTTGACTCAGCCTTCCATCCTTCCGAGGTGGGTAAAATGAGGACCCAGATTGTTGGGGGCAAGAGGCTGACTCTGTGAACCGCTTAGAGAGGGCTGTAAAGCACTGTGAAGCGGTATATAAGTCAATATATTGCTATTGCTATAGAAGATCTTCGAGGTCCCTTCCAACCCTATTTTTCTATGTTTTATGTTTTAAATGGACTTAAAAACTATTTAACTGTGAAGTTAGCGGTGCTACAATTAACAGCAATTCCAATGACAAATAATCCTCGACTTATGACCACAACCGAGCCCCACATTTCTGTTGCTCAGTGAGACATAAGTGAGTTTTGCCCCATTTTACAACCTTTCATGCCACAGTTAAGTGAATCACTGCAGTTGTTAAGTTAGTAACATGGTTGTTAAGTGAATCTGGCATCCCCGGATTTTTGTCAGAAGGTTGCAAAAGGGGTTCACGTGACCCCGGGACACTGCAACCCTCATAAATATGAATCGGTTGCCAAGCATCTGAATTTTGATCACGTGACTATGGGGATACTGTAATGGTTGTAAGTGTGAAAAATGGTCATAAGTCCCTTTTTTCAATGCTGTTGTAACTTTGAACGGTCACTAAATGAACTGTTGTAAATTGAGGACTACCCTGCAATCAGATTGTGGGTCCTCCATCACTGGACAATCATTTGACCAGGATGATAGAAAATCTCCTACCTTGAGCAAGGGGTTGGACTAGAAGACCTCCAAGATCCCTTCCAGCCCTGGGAGTCTATGTTTTATGAGACTCACTTTGGGACCGTTGGAGAAAAAAGCAATGAATTAAAAAAAAGTACCTTTTAGACAGGGATTACAGGTGGTCCTCGATTTACGACTGTAATGGAGCCTCCCCATTACGGTCATAAGGTGGTAAAGCATGTCACAATACTGACTGGACCTGTTTTTACAAACTATTTTTTTTTGTAACGGTCGTTAAGCGAATGCTACAGTCATAAAACAAACCCGTTATTTGCTGGGTTTTGTCACGATGCTCCAAATATGAGGCAGCGGCTGAGCATGTGAGGTCATGTGACATGATTGGCAGCTGTTGGAACGTCAGAACCAGGTTGTAATTATCTTTGGGGGCAGATCCTTCCTAATTTTGAATGTGACATGACATGATAGGACATGAGATCCTTGCCTTGGCCTCACTTAGTCTGGACATTGTTTCTCAATGTCAACCACTTGAAGATTTATGGACTTCAGCTCCCAGAATTCCTCAACCAACATGAATGGACTTCAACTCCCAGAGTTCCCCATCCAGCACGCATGGGCTTTTAAGTCCCAGAAATTGCACAACCAGTATGCTGGCTGGGACATTCTGGGAGTTGAAGTTCAAACATACCAGCTAGGGAATTCCGGGAATTTTATTTATTAATTTTATTTATTTATTCAATGATTCTGCAATTTGAAGTCTGCGCATGCCAGACAGGGCTGGGTTCCACTTACCTTCCCTACCGGTTCGCATCGCGACGGAAGTGCGTGTTTTGCGCGCGCCCCCCCATCACGTCATGCAAAAGACTCGGAAATGACCCTCTGCACATGCGCAGAAGCCTTTGCGCATGTGCAGAGGGTTTTTTTGCAAGCCACGGCGACCAGAGGAACGGTTCGGGAGCATGGACCGGCGGTCATCGCTGCCAGTTCTGCGAGGGGCAGTAAATTTCCGCTACCGGTACTAAAGAACCGGTCCGAACCGGCTGTCAGGCCGAAGCCATATCTTATTAGAGACTTTGGGCTGCCACACTTTACGTTTGAGAATGTATTCTTGCTGTGGGAATTTGGGAGGGGCTGTTGCATGAGGGATGTAGACATGTAGCCATAACAAGTTCCTTTAGATTCTCAAGGTCATCCTTTGTCCAGCACCTGCCCGGAAGCCGATGGGAGTAACTGACACGTCGGCAGAAGGAGACTGGCTAACATCATGAACTTGTGGGTGTGGGGACAAAGGGCTTGATCTTTCAACTGGGTGGAGAAACCCTCGTAGCGTCAGATTCGGGTTTCTCACAGCCGTGCCAACATGGCTCTGTTAATAAATTGGAACTTTGAGGAATGTTTTGCCTCAGACTCTGATTTTATTTTTGATGCTATTTGGAACCCTGACACCAGCAGCAACCCACCGATGCCGGATGAGGAATTCTGGGAAGTGAAGTCCATGTATGCTGGCTGAGGAATTCTGGGAGTTGAAGTCAGACAGACAGATTAACAGAGTTGGAAGGGACTTGTAGTTTATCTAGTCCAACCCCCTACCCAAGCAGGAGACCCTACACCATTTCTGACAGATGGCAGTCCAGTCTTTTGTTGAACGCTTCCAGTGATGAAGCTCCCACAACTTCTGAAGGCAAGCTGGGGAATTCTGGGAATTGGAGGTCCACACATCCCAAATCGCTAAGGTTGAAAAACAGAATAGAGGAAGCCACCTCTATTCTCCACAATTTCTAACTAAAAATCTAAACATGGTCTAATTTCCCACAACTGATTGGAAAATCGGGGAAATTATGGGTTGGGAAACACTTGACCGAGACTTTGCAGAAGATCGGGCCCTACAAGTTCACATTGATATCGCCGTGAATACAGGTAGCCCTCGACTTACAACAGTTCGTTTAATGACCATACAAAGTTACAACGGCCCTGAAAAAAATTGACTTAAGACCGTTTTCCACAGTTAGGACCGTTGCGGCATCCCCGTGGTCACGTGATCAAAATTCAGACGCTAGGCAACTGACTCATAATTATGACGGTCGCAGTCTCCCGGGGTCACGTGATCCCCTTTTGCGACCTTCTGACAAACAAAATCTACGGGGAAGCCAGATTCACTTAACAACCGGGCTACTAACTTAACAACTGCAGTGATTCACTTAACAACTGTGGCAAGAAAGGTCGTAAAATGGGGCAAAGCTCACTTACCAACTGTCTCGTTTAAATTTGGGGCTCAATTTGCGGTCGTAAGTCTAGGACTACCTGTACCAGCCAGGCCTGGGCCTCTTGACCAGATCGTACCACGAGAGCATCCACGAGTTCGTTGTCGTGCTTCCCCTTCTCCATCAGAGTCGAAATCTGCTCCTTCAGGGTCTTCACCTCGTTGGACAAGACCTTGTTCCTGGCTTTGGACCCCTCCAGCTTCTTCTTCACGTCCTCGTGATCCTTCTGAAGGGCTTGGTACTGGTTCATGAGCTTCTGCCATCAGGAAAGAGAAGAAGGGGACGCTAAGCCTGAGGATCAAGGGACCCCGAAATTATTTTTGTGATGGCCTACAGCACCTTCCGAACTTAGATGCAGGATTGATTCCACCTTCTTAAGACTCTCTGATTCTCAACTCTGCACTTCTCTTTGGACCGAACCACCCTTGGTAGCACATCCATCCTACCCGGTGGGGTGGGGGGATTCACCTTGGAGGAAGAGATTCCAAGGAATTTATCCACTCAAGTCCTTTGCCTGTCTGGTCCCCATCGGTTGCTAACAGGTTTTGATTGAAAAAGATGGTTGAAGAGAGGAGTCTCAAGGTTGCATCATGGGAATGTAAACCCCAGAAAGTAATCACCTTCATATAGGTTAGGGTTAGGTTAGAGTTAAGGTTAGGGTTAAAGATTAGGGATAAACATTAGGGTTAGGGTTGGATTAGGGTTATAGTTAGGGCTGGGATTAGCATTAAAGGTTAGTGTTGGGGTTAGGGTTAGAGCTAGGTTAGGGTTAAATTTAGGGTTAGGATTAGGGTTAAAGATTAGGGTTAGGGTTATAATTAGGGCTGGGATTAGCATTAAAGGTTAGTGTTAGTGTTAGTGTTGGGATTAGGGTTAGAGCTAAGTTAGGATTAAATTTAGGGTTAGGATTAGGGTTAAAGATTAGGGTTAGGGTTATAGCTAGGGCTGGGATTAGCATTAAAGGTTAGTGTTAGTGTTGGGGTTAGGGTTAGAGCTAGGTTAGGGTTAAAGTTAGGGTTAGGATTAGGGTTAAAGATTAGGGTTAGGGTTAGGGTTAGGGCTCGGTTTGAATTATGATTAGAGTTAGGGCTAGAGGTTAGTGTTAAGAGTTAAAAGGTTAGGGATATATTACGGTTAGGGTTAAGGTTAAGATTAGACTAGTTTAAGGTTAGGATTAGGCTAGGTTGGGGTTAGGGTTAGGGTTAAATGTTAGAATTAGGGCTAGGGCTAAGGTTAAGGTTAAAGATTAAGGTTACGGTTAGGTTTAGGGTTAGGGCAGGGGTGGGTTCTAACTTACCTCGCTGCCGGTTCGTTTCCTCCCACACCGCGTGGGCGCGCCGCAAAAAATTTTAAAAAAAGCCAAAAAGCCAAAAACAAGATGGCGACGCATGCGCAGTGCCGGAACCTCAGCTTCTGTTCATGCGCAGAAGGAAAAAAACCGGAAAAAAATTCCAACCCCCCCCCAAAAAAAATCCCCAAAAAAGAGATGGCAGCGCCCACGGACCGGCACCGACAGAACCGGTTCCATGACGTCACCGTGACGTCACCGTGACGTCACCAGCGGGTCGCTACTGGTTCGGGCGAACCGGTGCGAACTGGGAGAAACCCACCTCTGGGTTAGGGTTAAAGTTTAGGGTTAAGGGTTAAGGGTCAGGGTTAGGGTTAGGGTCAGGGCTAGGTTATGTCAGAATTTGCAGCACATCTGACCAGCACACAAGTAAATGAACTTCAGCAGGATTCAATTATATATAAGAAACTTCTTTATATACAATACCATACAGCAGAATCCAGAAGTACAGAATCAATGATCACAGAAGTAATATTCACAGAAGCAAGATATAATACAGAGACAAGATAATACAGAGGCACTGATATATATAGATCAGTGAACCTAAGCCACGCCCAGGGGTCACCAAACAGCCCCCATTGGCTGACCTGTTACCATGTCTATCCAGTCTATGAATATTCATACTCTGACAGGTTAGAATTATGGTTAGGGTTAGTGTTAAAGGTTAAGGTATTAAAGTTAGGGTTACAGCTAGGGGTTAAAGTTATGGCTAAATTTAGGGCTAGGTTTAGGATTAGGATTAGGAAACCTGAACCCACTCTCTCTGCCCACTGACTCTATGGTTGGATGAGCACCTACCAATGGCTCAGGAAACTTGTTAGGTGTTTCAGAATTATTAGCTTTGCTAGATTCATGCAGAAAGAATTCCTTACTTCCAAAACTTCTTTCTTCTCCCTTTCCAAGGTTCGAATCCGCAGCTGGTTCTTGACTTGGGCTGAGGACTTCCTGGAGTCGGTGAAGCTTAATGGGTCTTGGTTGGTATCATTCTCGGATAATTTGCTTTTGTGACAATTCAGTTGGGTTTCTAAGTCCCGTACCTATATAAGCAGGATACAGAAGGCCTAAAACTGATTTATAGGGTACAAATTCTTTTTCATTAGGAGATTAAAGGATATAGAAACCTGCATCGGGATATCCATCAATCCTAGTTAATACGGTTTGAAAAATTCCTTCCTGCCAATCCTCGGGAAACAGTCAGTTCTAGTCCTACCTTAGGCAGGAAAGCCAGCTGGGTGACTTTGGGCCAATCACCAGGAGTTGGGGAGTTCTAGTCCTGCCTTAGGCATGAAAACTGGCTGGTGACAGGCCAATCACCAGAAGGCTATGAGTTCTAGTCCCACTTTAGGCATGAAAGCCGACTAGGTAATTTTGGGCCAGTCACCAGGAGACAGTGAGTTCTAGTCCCGCCTCAGGCATGAAAGTTGGCTGGGTGTCTTTAGGCCAATTACCAGGAGCCAGTGAGTTCTAGTCCTGCATTAGGTATGAAAGCCGGCTGGGTGACTTTGGGCCAATCACTAGGAGATGGTGGGTTCTAATCCCGCCTTAGGCATGAAAGCCAGTGGGGGTGACTTTCCCTCTCTCTCAACCCAGTCCACTTCACAGGGTTGTTTTTTGTTGTGGGAAAAACAGGAGAAGGAAGGAATATTAGATATGTTCTTGCTGCCTTGAGTTACTTACAAATCAATAAAGGCGGGCTAAAATATCTAATAAATAGTTCAGCCTGGTTCACACATCCTCTTATGCTGTGGTTTTATGTGGTGCCACGAGCAAAGCCAGCCACTGCGGTCTACAAATTCCATCCATGGCTGAGCAACTCATGTCAATCAGCTACAGACCCAGCTAGGCTGCCTGAGGAATTCTGGGAGTTGGAAGTCCACGCAGCTTAAAGCCGATGAGGTTAAGAGTTAAGCCCATTAACAGAACCTGTGAAGCGAAATACTCTTGAAAAGATGGACTCACTCTGCCTTGCAGGACAAGAATTTGCTGAGCCCGTCCTCGCCAGCTGCCGGGGTTGGACAAAAGGTTTTGTATACTGACATCTTCGCCCACTTCGTGGGTGAGAAGCTGAAAGCGAAAAAAAAAAGTAAAACAAGAAGAAATCAGTGCCGAAAATGCTTTGCATAAAAGTCCTTTAGCCAAGCAGGAATACAGGAGGTCCTCGACTTACGACCGCCCGCTTAGCGACCGTTCAAAAATTAGAATCCGCCTCTCCAGGGCTATTTACGACCCGGATTTCTGACGGCTGACCCTGCGGTCACCTGATCACATTTTCTGCATTGGCAACATCCCGCAGTCATGGCGAACGCAATTTATTATTTTTCAAAAAAATTTTTGTTGATTTATTTATCAATTTATTTATTAAGTGTAATTATTTGCAGATAGTCCTCAATTTGCGACCGCTCGTTTAGTGACTGTTTGAAGTTACAGCAGCACTGAAAAAAGTGACATTTTTTCTCATAATCGTTGCAGGGTCCCTCATAGTCATGTGATCAATTCAGACGCTTGGCAGCTGGCTTGTACTTATGACGGTTGCAGTGTCCAGGGGTCATGTGAGCACCATTTGTGACCTTCTTGCCACAGCTGCTAATTTTGCTTGTCAGATGGTCGCAAAAAGGGATCATATGACCCCAGGATGGTGTAATCATTATAAATATGATGCTTGGGAACTGGCATGTACTTATGACTGTTGCAGTGTCCTGGGTTCACGTGATCCCCTTTTGCGACCTTCCAACAAGCAACATCAATGGGGAAGCCACATTCGCTTGACAACCGGGTGACTAACTGAACAGCTGCAGTGATTCACTTAACAACTGTGGTAAGAAAGGGCATCAAAATGGGGCATAATTCACTTAACAACTGTCTCCCTTAACCACAGAAATGTTGGTTGTAAGTTGAGGATTACCTGTATTTACTTCCAATTTCTGGCAAAAAACAACAACAACCCACTGGAGACAATGGATTCACTTAACGACCGCAATGTTCAATTAACGTCATGTTCACTTTACGCCCAGGGCAAAAAAAAAAAAATAGGTTGTGAAATCGGGCATGCTCATGGGGTGATCGGTTTAATGACCGGTGCACTTTACAAGTATAATTCCGGACTCAATTATGGTCCTAAGTCAAGGACCGCCTATATCTCAGCTTCACTTAACAACCATGTGACTAATTTAACAACTGCACTGAGTCACTTAAGAACTGTGGCATGAAAGGTCGTAAAATGGGGCAAAACTCACTTAACAAATCTCTCACTTAGCAACATAGTTTTAGGGCTCAGTTGTGGTCGTAAGCATCTGAATGTAAATCACGTGATGCTGCAGAGGTCACAAGTGTGAAAAACGGTCGTAAATCACTTTTTTCAGTGCCATTGTAACTTCAAACGGTCACTAAATGAACTGCTATAAATCGAGAACTATATGTATTTAAAACACAACAAAAAACTTCAAATTTGGTTATAAAAAGGGGACTACCTATAACGAAACCGTAAATGTTCTCACTCTCTTTTCCTATGATAAACAAGTGATTTATATGTAAGTAAAATGGAAGAAATAGATGTGGAAAATACATTATGAGACTCAATTCTTTAAAGATAGATTTAGATAAATATTAACGAATGTTAAAATAAAAATAAGAAATATTGTAATTTGTAAATAGATTAGAAAATACTTTGAAAAAGCTGTAAAAGTGGTTAGTAATGTTTGTGTTTGTTTTTGTTTTATGTATTTTTTGTATGTTTGTTTTATATGTTGTTTTTAACGAAAAACCTAATAAAGATTATTTTATTTTTTAAAAAAAAGAGAACTATATGTATTTCCAGCACGAAAAAGCACCCTTTGTATAAAAAGAATCCGCTTGATGTGTTCGCTGAACAGATGCCGTGTTCACTTAATGACAGCCAAAAAAAATGTCATAAAATCAGGCATGATCACTTGCTTAACTGGCATGACTGACGACCGTAATTCTGGCCCCAATTACAGTCGTAAGCCAAGGACGACCTGCATTTATGACATATGCAGAGTCATGTGATCCCGATTTGCGAACTTGGCTGATAGCTTCTGACAAGCAAAGCCAATAGGGGGAAAGCTTGATTCACTTTACAACCTCAGGATTCATTTAACAACTGCAGGGATTTGCTTAACAACTGTGGCCAAAAAAAAAAAACCCGTAAAATTGGGTGCAACTCACTTAACAACCATCTTGCTTAGCAACGTACGTTCTGGTCCCAATTGTGGTTGCAAGTTGAGGACTAGATGTATTTAATCTCCTTCTGGCCAAGCAAATTGGAAATTAATATAATGTTAATGGGGTATGAAAATTATCCTGCCCCCTCGGCCACTCTTGCCCACATCTCACGCACGCACACATACACACACAAGCACACAAACACTCACCCTACCTTTTGCGTCATCTTAAGTTCCTGCTTTGTGGACTGTAGCTGGTTGCGATATTCAGATGCTTTGAGATTCACAGCAGACAATTTTTCGTGCAAAGCTTTCACTTCTGGGCTCTTTTAGACAATTGTTGTGTTGTCGGAGAAGAACAGAAAGCAAAAGGCAGACTTCAGTTACCAGCACAATTTTCAAGGAAACCAAGAGAGCCTAAAGAGTGGAATCACATCACCCAAATAGCTAAAGAAATCCAACTCTGCGCTTTGCGAGCCATTTCACACTGATGGCGTTACCTAGTTGGGTAATGAAAGGTCTGTAAGAAAACCACCAAGCTCAGAGAGCATGCAGGCACCCCACAGTCTTCCTCCTCCTCCTCCTTCTCCTCCTATCTTTTTTTCTTCCTCCTTCTCTCTGTAAACCCCATTCCCTTCTAGCACTGATGATGTGGGGTGTGATGCTAGTTCTCCTCTTCGTGGTGCACCCTGGATAGCACGGTAGTGTGAACCAAACGACTAGCAACAAGTGGCAGCCAAACTACATTGAAAAATTGGCAGTTAATGACAGTTGGCAGCCAGAC
Source organism: Thermophis baileyi (assembly GCA_003457575.1). Lineage (NCBI taxonomy): Eukaryota > Metazoa > Chordata > Lepidosauria > Squamata > Dipsadidae > Thermophis > Thermophis baileyi. Next base: position 27,012 of record QLTV01001506.1, read on the forward strand.
ATCTTTGTAGAACTCCTGGCTCTCTAAATACATGGCAAATGGATAAACAAAACGGATATTACTTCTGACCTAGGTTTTGACCTTCCTTGCCAACATTGGTGAACTCTGAACAGGATCCGTACCCAACATGGTGTCTGCCAGGACTCATTGTTTAAGTGGGGTCTTGTCTCTATCCCTCAGTGTGACTGTGGTGCTCCTCGACAAAATATCCATCACATTGTGTCCAGATGTCCATCAAGAGCTTACACCGGCCCAATGTCTGATTTTTTTCAAGATAGACCACCCTGTCCTTGAATGGCTGGGTGGACTGGACGTTAACATTTGAACTACTATGAGTCCATGTATTTGCCATATGCTAAATAAATAAATACTGATGATGTTACCTAGTTGGGTCATGAAACACCTGCAATAAACCAACCAAGCTCAAAAAGCACCAAGGACCTCCTCCTTCTCCTCCCCCTCCTCCTTTGTTCTTTCTAAAACTTTTAATAAAACTTATATTGAAAAAACCTGTTTGTCTCCCCAAGCTCCCCTCACCATTTCGCACTGATGAAATGAACCTAACAATTCGATCAATTAAACACAGTCATTCCATGAAAGATAAACAGAGGTGGCTCTGCAAACAAGAGAAGCTAAATTGAGAAAATGTATCTTAAAAGAACAATTTTACGGAGTTTAACTCTTACCATAGTGGCGTCTGCCTTTTTACGGAAAGCTGGGCTGTCACCGTGTGATTGCAACTTGACGGTTGACATTTGTAGCTGGAAAAATCAGACAGATATAGCTATGAACAAACTGCTAAATGAAGAGAGATAGACTACAGAATAACAGAGTTGGAAGGGACCTTGGAGGTCATCTAGCTCAACCCCCTGCTCAAACAGGAGGTTATGCCATTCCAGAAAAATGACTATCCAATCTCTTCTTAAAAACCTCCAGTGATTGAGCAAGCACAAGTTCTAAAGGCAAGTGAAAACAAAAATGTATCACACCAACATTTTGGTTATGTTAGCCCTCAACCAACTAACCCCAGCAGAACTAAAATTAAGCAATTGTCACAAAGATAAAATCTTAAAACAGGGGTGGAAATCTCTTTTAGAAACAATTGTTGATTGGGCTCATAATTGCAAAGCCAAAAGATTAGGGTAATTTGATTTCTTGCTGCTTGGACACCACTACACGTAGTCCTCGACTTATAACCATTCGTTTAGTGACTGTTTGAAGTCACAATGGCACTGAAAAAAGGAATTATGATTGTTTTTCACACTTATGACCATTGCAGTATCCCCATGGCCAGAGGTGGGTTCCTCCCGGTTCGCACCGGTTCTATAGAACCAGTAGCAAACCGCTGGTGACATCACGGAGCCGGTTCTGTCGGTACCAGTCTGTGGACGCCACCATCTTTTTTTTTTTTTGGAATTTTTTTTTGGGGGGGGGGTTTGGAATTTTTTGCTTTTTTTTTTCTTCTGTGCATGTGCAGAAGCCGAGTCCCCGACACTGTGCATGCGCCGCCATCTTGTTTTTGGCTTTTTTGGGGGAATTTTTTTGTGAATTTTCAGCACTGCGCATGCGCGCGCAGCCATGCGGTGCGGGAGGAAGCGAACTGGCGGCGAAGTAAGTTAGAATCCACCCCTGCCCTGGCCATGTGATCAAAATTCAAATGCTGGGGAACTGATTCATATTTATGACAGTTGTAGTGTCCCAGGGTCATGTGATCCCCTTTTGCGACCTTCTGACAAGCAAAGTCAATGGAGAAGCCACATTCACTTAACAACCCCTTTGCTAACTTAACAACTGCAGTGATTCACTGCGAAAAATAGAGAAAAACTCACTTAACTGTCTTGCTTAGCAACAGAAATTTTGGGCCCAATTGTGGTCGTAAACCAAAATATTGTGGATTGTCAACTATAGTATATGGTTATGATTTGCTTATAGTTAGTATGTTTTTATTGGTTAGATTAAAGTTAAAGTAAGAATATATTTTTTTCCAGTATTGGTTGCTAATATTTTAGAGGTTTTTAAGGCATTGATATTATTTCCTTAATTTAATCTAAACCAGGCTAGAAAACAGGAGGCAGTGAGTTCTAGTCCCGTTTTAGGCATCAAAGCCGGCTCGGTGGATCAATCACTCTCTCTTAGACCAGTCAACCTTACAAGGTTATTGTTGTGGGGAAAATAGGAGGAGAAAGGCTATGTTTGCCACCTTGAATTATTTATAAAAAATAATAAGGATGGGAGATAGATAGATAGATAGATAGATGATAGATGGATAGATAGATAGATAGATAGATAGATAGATAGATAGATAGATAGATAGATAGATAGATAGATAGATAGATAGATAGATAGATATAATATGATAGAATGATAGATAGATAGATAGATAGATAGATAGATAGATAGATAGATAGATATAGAGAGAGATAGAGAGCACAAAGCAGAA
>QLTV01001507.1:22009-32480 GCA_003457575.1 Thermophis baileyi
TTATTTCAACAAGAATTGTGGGTGTTTTTCAGATGCAGCCCATTGTGAAAAGTGTCCAGATGACCAGAATTCCAATAAGAAGAAAGATCAATGTGTCCCGAAAGTTATAACCTTTTTGTCCTACCAAGAAACATTGGGTTTCATCCTGGCTCTCTTTGCACTTACTTTATCCCTAATCACTGCTTGTGTTCTTGGAATCTTCATTAAATATCAAGGAACTCCCATTGTCAAAGCCAACAATCGGGACCTCACCTATCTGCTCCTGGTTTCCCTCTTACTTTCCTTCTTGACCACCCTTTTATTCATTGGTCACCCCAAGGAAATGACTTGCCTTCTTCAACAAACTACTTTCAGTTTTGTTTTCTCTGTCGCCGTGTCTTCCTTGCTGGCCAAGACTATCATGGTGGTAGTGGCATTCCTGGCTAAAAAGCCAGGTAGCAGGATGAGGAAATGGCTGAGGAAGAGTCTGGCCAATTCCATTGTTTTATCCTGCTCTGGTATTCAAGTAGGCATCTGTATGATATGGCTGGGAATCTTTCCCCCATTCCCAGATTCTGACTTTCATTCCCAACCAGAACACATCCTGCTGCAGTGCAATGAAGGCTCTGTCACCATGTTCTACTCTGCTCTTGGCTACATGGGTTTTTTGGCTGCCATCTGTTTCTTGGTGGCATTTCTGGCTCGAAATCTGCCAGGGGCCTTCAATGAAGCCAAACTGATCACCTTCAGCATGTTGGTTTTTTGTAGTGTTTGGATCTCCTTTGTTCCCACATATCTGAGCACCAAGGGGAAATACATGGTAGCCGTGCAGATCTTCTCCATCCTGGCCTCTGGCCTGGGTTTACTGCCTCTGTCACCATGTTCTACTCTGCTCTTTGCTACATGGGTTTTTTGGCTGCCATCTGTTTCTTGGTGGCATTTCTGGCTCGAAATCTGCCAGGGGCCTTCAATGAAGCCAAACTGATCAACTTCAGCATGTTGGTTTTTTGTAGTGTTTGGATCTCCTTTGTTCCCACATATCTGAGCACCAAGGGGAAATACATGGTAGCCGTGCAGATCTTCTCCATCCTGGCCTCTGGCCTGGGTTTACTGGGCTGCATCTTTATCCCTAAATGCTTCATTATTATGCTGAGACCTGCCATTAACACCAAAGAACATCTGATGCTAAAAGATCATTAAGGTTCCTTATGTTGGTGTTTATTTTTGTACAGTTTACATGCAGTATAAAATCACATACTTTGAAGTAATGTTTTATGTGTTGTAGCTTATCTTTCTTCATTCCATGTGAATTTTGAATTATAATAATTGAATAGTAAAGTTTCTAAAACAACTCAAACTATTTGAATTAATCATATCTTTCAATTGTCACAATCTGAATTCATATTAAATCATAACCATCATCAATGACATTAATAAAATTTCTGAAACCAGGCCAGATAAACTGTTACCAGGGGTGTTCTGATATGGTTTTAGATTAAATTAAGGACTATGGCAAATGATGATGTGTGTTTTTGTTACTATATAGGTTGTTGTTATATTTTATTTTCTAGGGTGATGTTCTGACTTGATTTTAAAAAATAGTTAATTTCAAATACTGTATATATTTGATTGATCTATTCTGGCTGGATAATGTAAGATCACTTATAAATAGATAAATGAGATAGATGGGAGGGAGGGAGGGAGGGAGAGATAGAAAGAGAGAGAGGGAGGGAGAGAGAGAGAGAGAGAAAATTAAGGACTATGGCAAATGATGATGTGTGTTTTTGTTACTATATAGGTTGTTGTTATATTTTATTTTCTAGGGTGATGTTCTGACTTTGTTTTAAAAAATAGTTAATTTCAAATACTGTATATATTTGATTGATCTCTTCTGGCTGGATAATGTAAGATCACTTATAGATAGATAAATGAGACAGATGGGAGAGAGGGAGAGAGAGAGAGAGAGAGAGACAGAGAGAGAGACAGAGAGAGATATGTACAGCTCTGATGATTTGGGGGGGAAAATCATATAGACATCTGATGTGATAATGAAGGTGTTCTTATGAGGAGTATTAAAATTGGTTCCTGGTTTTTATTCATGTCCATATCCATATCCATATCCATTTCCATATATATATAGCACGTGTGTGTCTATCTGTGTGTGTGTGCCCTGCCAACCTAGCAATTTATTACTAGCAATAGTAATTAATTATGTAAATGAATATTAAATAAGCACAAGATTAATGTCAATATGAAATGCTGTATTATAACCCCAGAGAGTATGTAGTGTAATTTGCTGTGTTGTTTTGTTTTGTGTCTTTTTTTGTATACATCTTTTATGTCACTTTTTAAATATACATACTTAAATAAAAATTATTTTAAAAAATAAATAAATGAGATAGATAGATGGGGGAGAGAGAGAGAGAGAGAGAGAGAGAGAGACAGAGACAGAGACAGAGACAGAGACAGAGAGAGACAGAGAGACAGAAAGACAGAGAGACAGAGACAGAGAAACAGAGAGACAGATAACATTCTATATATTAAGAATAGATAAAATATTAACATGAACATTGGAGCAACTTTAATTTTTTTCTCCATCCCTTTGAATAAATTAATGAGACAAATTATTATTTTAGACAGTCTTCAATCAAAAGAAAAATATGTACAGCTCTGAATGATTTGGGGGGGGGGATCATATAGACATCTGATGTGATAATGAATGTGTTCTTATGAGGAGTATTAAAATTGGTTCCTGTTTTTTATCCATGTCCATATCCATATCCACATCCATATCCATTTCCATATACATACAGCACATGTGTGTCTGTCTGTGTGTGTGTGCCCTGCCAACCTAGCAATTCGAAAGCATGTACAAGTAGATAAATAGGTACCAGTTCAGTGGGAAAGTAACAATGTTCCGTGCATCTTTGGTGTATAGTTATGCCAGCCACATGACCATGGAAGCATCTTCAGAAAAAGCTGGCTCTTCATTTGTGAATCAAAGATGAGCACCAACCCTTTACCTATACCTACCTATACCATATCAGGTCCGATCCTGTTTAACCTCCAAGGCTGTCATGGACTTCCATGTTCTGGGGGACCTACAGTACATTGCTATTAATTTGCCAGTTTTTTTCTCCCACAAAGTGCCCTAGAAGCCAGACATTTGTTTTGGAAATGTATATAGCCATTCCTGAGCACGGAAATCAGATCTTTGCAGTGATTAGTGCAGCAGAAAATTCAATCAAGCCTTTAAGAAAAGACCAGGCAGTGTGACAGTGAGACAACCTAAAATAAATCTTTAAGGTTATATTTATGCACATTACAAAATTGTGGGATTTGTGTTTTTCAGATGCAGCCCAATGTGAAAAGTGCCCAGATGTTCGGTATTCCCAATATGAAGCAAAATAAATGTTTCCCTAAAGTTATAATTTTCCTATCTTATAAAGAAATTCTGGGTATCATTCTGACTCTCTTTGTCATTGCTTTATCCATAACTACTACCTTTATCCTGGGAATCTTCATTAAATACTGAGAAACTCCCATAGATAAAGTCAACAATTGGGCACCCAACTACATCCTCCTGGTTTAAACTTCTGCTTTCTTTCTTGACCTCCATTCTATTCATCGGTTGCCCCATGAAAATGACCTGATTCCTTCGAGAACCCATTTTCAGTGTTGTTTTTTCAGTTGCTGTGTCTTCCTTGCTGGCCAAGACTGTAATGGTGGTGGTAGTCTTCCAAAATACAGAGTCTAACACAATATGAGACTGAAAGTCCATTGTAGTAATAACTGTGCGCATGATTTTGTCATGCCACGCATGGTTTTCTATCAGTTTTTGGGAACACCTGTCTTCAATCCTGGTGGAAGCCTCATAGCACAGAGCTCACCAGTGGATTCTGTCAGGAGCCACAGCTAGCCCATATCTTTGGAGTACACCTTTGGAATCAGAGCTTCAGATTAATGTTCATCCTTGAAGCAACTGATTGTCCAGGCAATATATATAACTAATTTATTTATTAATTTACACTCCATCAAATGGTTTTGGAGGCTGCAATGGAGAGAGGTCTCAGGTGCACACTTAGCAGAAGAACTCATACCTTTACATCATATAGCAATGGCCCTGGGCTCAGCTCCTCAAATTTTGTTTAGCCCTTCACCTTCAGCCATTGTGGTATTGTACTCATATAGCATCATCTCTTGGTTCCCTGCTAGATACCTTATGTAAGAGACAGCAAATGTCATCACATTATGAGGAGGAGGCACAGTGGTTAGAATGAAGTATTGCAGGCTATTTCTGCTGCCTGCCGTCTGCCTGCAATTTGGCAGTTCGATTCTCACTGGCTCAAGTTTGACTCAGGCTGTTGTGACCCAGCGCGGCAAACCCCCCATGAAAAGACACACACTTGTCCAAAATAAAGAAGGCTTTATCACTAATAAATGCTTAGTGATAAGTTAATTTCAGGGTTTCTCCCAAAGTGCCTGTTGCAAATCACAGAACACTTTGGCCGGGATTTCAAATACAAAAAAACACAAACAGATCATTAAGTCCTTAAATTCCTCACTTGCTGGAATTGGCCGAGAGCCCGGACTGGAGTTAATCCAATTGATATCACCGAAAGTGTAAACAGCAGCCAGGTAAAATACATGTGCTGTTTCCAGCAAGAGTGTCCTTTGTGATTCAACCTTATATAGTCTTAGGGCGTGGCCCCTCTGCGTGCAGGTTTACATGTGAGGAGGCCTCCTCCTACAGAGCCACTCTTGCCGGCTAGCTGTCCTGAGTGCCCTAGCATCAATCAGAGGCTACTCCTCTTCACTGGAGTCACTTAAGTCCTGCTGGGGAGGTGCAGAAGGCCCTGGTTGCTTATCGTCCTCTGGCCTTGCGTCCTCCTCGGTCTCGGACTCAGGTGCCGGAGATACAGACTGATCTTGCCACCCCATGGTCGGTTCTTGGTCTTCCGGATCTGCTTCTACAAAGCCACTCTTGCCAGCTAGCTGCCCTGCGTGCCCTAGCATCAATCAGAGGCTCCTCCTCTTCACTGGAGTCACTTAACTCCTGCTGGGGAGGTGGAGAAGGCCCTGATTGAGTATCGTCCTCTGGCCCTGCGTCCTCCTCGGTCTCGGACTCAGGTGCCGGAGATACAGACTGCTCTTGCCACCCCATGGTTGGTTCTTGGTCTTCCGGATCCATGAGCAGCTGTGCGGGACTTGGGCAAGCCACAACACTGCTGTCCATCCTTCTGAGGTCAGTAAAATGAGGACCCAGATTGTTGGGGGAAATATGTGGACTCTGTAAACCGCTTAGAGAGGGCTGTAAAAGCACTGTGAAGTGGTATGTAAGTCTGCTATTGCTACTGCTGTTGTGAAGAAATCAGTAATGGGCCATTGTTTCAGATTAATGCCCCAGGGAATTTTGACTAGATCTTCTTTGTAATCATGAAGACTGATAGTCTTCTACATTTTGAAAGATACAAGACATTTAACAGGGGCCTCCAATAGGTTGTTCAATATGTCACGATCTGGAGTTAACCATTCTGAAGTATCTAACCTTCATTGAGGAAGATGGCCTCATCCACACCAGACAAAATAAGAAGGAATTATAATGGCCCACTGCCTAGTTCAAGAGTGTTGAACTGTTTTTCCACATTTTAATCTTTAGAATCTCAAGAATAAGTTTGGAGACTAAGAACAATCAAGCTTCCCTGAATTGTTCCTTTCTCGACTCTCAAATTAGGATTATTCTCCTGAGTCAAACAAAACTCTTTTCTCCAACGGCACACTTTTATGGCAATGCTCGTTCCCAATTCCCCTTCTAATTATTAAAATAATCATGATTATTTCTTCTCCTTTGAACAAGGTTTATGGGATTTCCACCACCACAATTAGTTGCCAATCAATGTGACAACAAATGGGATAGACAGCATGTGATAATCTGATTTGTAACAGCCTCCTGTGATGAGATCAGAGCTTGGGGTAAAGCTGGGCAAATACTGTAGCAGTCTGAAATTGCAGATAGCTCTTCCAAATCTGGGGGCAAACTGGACTTTCTTCACTGTAATTGTGGTCTTCTGTGATCTCTGAGATTTAACTCTGTGCTGAAGAAAAAACTATAGGAAGTCTCCTTCAGTACTGTATATGTCAAATGTTGCTGCTGCTGTATATACAGCTCTTTCTCCTTCTGCTTCTGTCTCAAATTCCCTGTGCCAGTATGTTGATGAAATGTCCATTTAAGGTGATAATAGAAGAAAAGGAGTGGTTCCATTACTACAAGCCAGGAGACTACTGGATTACTGGAATAATGTCTGGAATCGGAGCTCGATTGTACCAATTTTCGTTCTCCAAGCCTCCAACCCACCAACTGAAAAGGTAATTGTCAGCACGTCCAAGGATTCTTGTGATTGATTTTACCTGCTCCAATGTCTTTTCTAGGAATGATTTCATTTCTCCTATTCCTCACCTTGAGAAAGGCAAGTCATTATTGCTTGTCCCAATTTGCTTTAGAGGAAAGGCTCCTGGGGAACATGATGATTTTGTAAAATCTGAGTTTGTAAAGTTTCTTTTAAGTTCTTCCACAAGTGTCAACCTCAACACTGGGCAACACTGGGCACTGCCAACACTGTCCCACGATGATTCTTGCCTGGATGGATTCTGCCTGCTTTCAAAATGATTACCTTGGTAATGTGGAGAGTCAGCAACTTATTTATTCATATTTATTTTATTTATTTAACAATCGTTAAACAGTAACTCCCAATAAAGTGATTGAATGATACCTTAGAAAAGAGTGAGATCTTTTGTATTTTCTCCCCACTGTTTCTTCCCCTTCCTTACAATTACTCTATAATTCCTACCACCCTCTCCACTCTTTCTTTCCACCTTTTAACACTTTTGCCACTTTTGTGGCTTCCCTGTTCCTTTTGGTTTAAATAAAAGGGATACAAAATAAAAGGGATAAAATTCAAGGAGGGGAGAGACTTTATGTGATAAGTTATTGTTTAGTCAGAGGAATCACATTAACTGTACTTAACTGTAGAATATAGGACAATAACTCTAAAGCCATGAATATTCTGCAGCAAATATCTAGGTCTAAAAAAGTCTTGTTGAAGAGATATCCATCTTCAGATAGGTAATATCTCTTGCTAATCCAGCACTTGAATCCAGCTGTTAGTCATCTCCAGAGTGGTATAACAGGAAGAAATCATATAATATAATCACAACATACACAATATACACTTGGTAGCATCCCTTATTAACATTCTGGAGACGTGGGAAGATACAGATCGTTTCCCAAGCATTGGGCTAGGATGGGGGTTGCGAGCTATGAGCATATCTAGTCTGGTGCCTGGGGGTAAGGGTATGGTTTTAATTACATTTTATGGATTATTGTGAACTGATATGAATGATATATTAGCTTTGCAAATAGGTAAGTAAATAAAATAAATGCTTTGGTTTTGCAAAAGTTTATTCTAAGCAGATTGAAAGAGTAAAATAAGGTGTTGAGGTCTCTTACTATTGTAACCGTTTTCCTTCCCTGGCTTTCCTTAAACTATAAGAATAATTTTCCTCATTTTCCCTCCCAAGTCATAATGTGGAGAAAATGAATAAGGTGTTGAGGTCTCTTACTATTGTAACCGTTTTCCTTCCCTGGCTTTCCTTAAACTATAAGAATAATTTTCCTCATTTTCCCTCCCAAGTCATAATGTGGAGAAAATGATAGGCAGAATCAGTTCTGGTAATTTTGATAGGATTCCTTTGATCCTGACATAACAAGCTTGCTTTCTCTCTCTGATATTTCTTTTGGCAAGAAGCTCCTAGTGGTATCAATGGGACTGTTCTTCTCATAGAAATTTCAAAAATGTCTATCACCTGCAAAGTCCAAATAAATTGAATAATTTAATTGAATAATGAGTATCTCATTATCTTTTTGGTATTGCACTATATAGATATAAAGCTACAGTAATTATGATATGCTTTCATGAAAATCCAAACTAAAGATTTATTTATTTATTTATTGGAATTTGTCAAAGAAAAATGAGAACAAGAATAAGAGAATAAAAATACAATAACAGGGACGATAGGCACGTTAGTGCACTTATGCACGCTCCCTCTACTGAGCACTTAAGTATGAAGTAAGGTCCACGGAAGTCAGTTTCTGACTGAAACTGTGAAAAATTGTAGCTGAGACAACTGAATCAGGTAGAGCAATCCAGAATTTGACAACCGTATTACAGAAATCATATTTTTTTACAGTCAAGTTTAGAACGATTTACATGGAGTTTAAAGCGGTTGTTCGCACGCATATTATTGCAATTAAAACAGAAAATGTCATTTACAGGTAAAAATTACTACGTATAATTGTGTATGCAATACCTAGGTCTGACCGCAAGCGACAGAGTTCTAAGTTATCCAAACCGAGAATTTCGAGCCTAGTAGCATAAGGAATTCTATTGTGTACAGAAGAGTGCAAAATTTTTCTCGTGAAGTACTTCTGAACCCGCTCGATTGTACTGATGTCAGATATATGGTGGGGATTGCAAACAGTTGAACAATACTCTAAACCAGAAAAAAAGCTTTGCAAAATTAAGTTTACAACGTTTAATGCTTTTTTTAGCATTGCTGTTACAGTGAGCTTTGGAGCATAAATCGTCAGAGATAAGTACACCTAGGTCCTTAACAAGGTGAGGGTCATCTGCTAGATCAATGCCACCTAGCTTATACTTGACATTCTGATTACGTTTACCAATATGTAAGACAGAGCATTTATTAATCGAAATTTGAACTTGCCAAATAGATGACCATTCAGTCACATAGTCGAGATCACTTTGCAAAACAACAGAATTATCTGTAGAATTGAATAATTTTACATCATCGGCAAAAAGAATGCAATTGCTTTTAAGTTGATCACATAAATCGTTGATATAGAGCAAAAAAAAATGATGAAATTTCTTATGTTGCAGTGAGAACACTTTCTACCACATTCTGCCCTTCTTGTTGGCTGTTCATGAAGTCAACCAGAATTCAAGGCTCTTACCCAACATCACCCTGGGCTACAACATCTATCAGAACTTTTTCAGTGCAAGAATGACATATGAGGCCATGCTGGATGTGTTGTCTACAGGGCAGGAGAACATCCCAAACTACAGATGTGGAAAAGAAAAGAACCTGCTGGCGATTCTTGAAGAGATGGATTCTGAACTCTTTGATCATATATCTAATGTCTTGAGCATCTATAAAATTCCACAGGTATAAAACCAAATAAAATTAATTCCGTGTTGTAAATTGTTCAGATTTGCCTAGAAGGCAGCACTTGTATATATTTCTCCAAATAAATTGAAAGTCAGAGAGTAAATATTAGAAGAGTTGAAAGAATTTTTAATTCACAAAGTATGTGTGTATACATAAAGTGGTGGGCTGCTGCCGGTTTGGACCGGTTCTAGCGAACCGGTAATTCCGGCGATCAGTTGGCCTCACCCACCCCCACCCTATCCTGTACTATATTTCCGCTTTTTTCAGCTCAACTGATTCGCGCGGCACAGTGGATTTCTGCACCTCAGCTGTTTTACTTACCGGGGCTGCCCTAGAAGGTAAGCTGTAGAACTTGAAATTGGTGTATTTTGAACGCTGCACACGTGTGCAAAGTGCGAGCTCACAGAACCGGTTGTTAAACCGGTTGCAGCCCACCACTGTACACACACACACACACACACACACACACACACACACACACGCATATGCACATGCATCTGCATTGTATATGTGTGTGTATATACATATATCCCCTTCATGGATCACTGCCTTGTCGTGGCGAAGGGGCTTGCCTAGCCTAATGAAGCTATGAGCTATGCCATGCAGGGCCGCCCAAGTTGGACAGGTCATACCAGAGAGATCTGACAAAACATGATCCACTGGAGAAGGAAATGGCAACCCACTCCAGTATCTTTGCCATTTAGGAAGCCAAAAGATAACTGGAATAACAGGCAAGTTTTGCCTTGGAGTACAAAATGAAGCAGGGTACAGGCTGGTAGAATTTTGTCAAGAAAATACGATGGTAATAGCAAACACTCTTTTCCAACAACCCAAGAGACGACTCTACACATGGACATCACCAGACAGTCAACACAGAAATCAGATTGACTATGTGCTCTGCAGCCAAAGATGGAGAAGCTCTAGACTATACAGTCAGTAAAAACAAGACCAGGAGCTGACTGTGGCTCAGATCATGAGCTTCTCATTGCAAAATTTAGGCTTAAATTGAAGAAAGTAGGGAAAAACACTAGGCCACTCAGGTATGAACTAAATCATATCCCTGATGAATATACAGTAGAGGTGACAAATAGATTTAAGGAATTAGATCTTATAGACAGAGTGCCTGAAGAACTATGGATGGAGGTTCACAACATTGTACAAGAAGTAGCAACTAAAACCATCCCAAAGAAAAAGAAATGCAAGAAAGCAAAATGGCTGTTTGAGAAAGCATTACAAATAGCTGAGGAAA
>QLTV01001507.1:49330-63616 GCA_003457575.1 Thermophis baileyi
AGAGAGAGAGAGAGAGAGAGAGAGAGAGAGAGAGAGAGAGAGAGAGAGAGAGAGAGAGAGAGAGAGAGAGAGAGAGAGAGAGAGAAACAGAGAGAAAGATAACATTCTATGTATTTAGAATAGATAAAATAATTTATTCCAAAATTTATAACTACTTGCTACAATTTGATCAGGCAGAAGATATAGTGAAAGGACCAATGATAGTGTGGGCGAAAAATGTGGGACATAATATACACTTGGCGGACTGGGAACAAATTTGGAATATAAATTATAAAATAACAAAATCAGCATCATATAAAGAAAATCACTACAAAATGTTTTACCAATGGCATTTGGCCCCTGTTAGATTAGCGAAAACATATCCAAATTTAAATTCGGTCTGCTGGAAATGTAAAAAAGAACAAGGCACCTTCTTTCACATGTGGTGGTCATGTCCTGAAGCAAAGAAGTATTGGACAAAGATACATGATTGGCTACAGCAAATAGTAGAACTAACAATAGATTTCACCCCAGAACTTCTTTTATTAGGCATATTCAAAAGACAATACGAAAACAGCATTAAGTATTTGATTCTGCATATCACGACAGCTGCTAGGACTGTATTTGCGCAAGGCTGGAGGAACTCTAATATTCCCATTGATAATTGGATAATCAAGAAAATATTGGACTGCGCCGAAATGGACAAATTAACAATAGAACTGAGAGGACAAAAAGACTCAGACTACTATGAAATATGGGAAAGATGGTACAAATGGATCGACGAGAGAAAGTTGAAGAGAAAATGTGGGATGAAGACTTAGAATTAGGAAATATTGTAAGATAACTGTATAAATTGTATAAATATAAGCAGGCCCGCCAGCCGGCACTGTGTAGCTGACGGGACCTGGAGGAGCCCAACCCTGTGGGATCTTACCAGTCGCTGGGAGCTATGCCGTAGAAGGCGGTCTCGAAGATAACCTGGCCCTGAGCCATGTAGGGCTTTAAAGGTAATAACCAACACCTTGAATTGAGCCCGGAGACCAATAGGCAGCCAGTGCAGCTAGCGGAGTATAGGTGTAATATGGGTGTACCTAGGTGCACCCACGACAGCTCGTGCAGCCGCATTCTGGACCACTTGTAGTCGCCGAACACTCTTTAAGGGTAGCCCCATGTAGAGCGCGTTGCAATAATCTAACCGTGGGGTGACAAGGGCATGGGTGACTGTGAGGAGAGCCTCTTGATCCAAGTAGGGTCGCAATTGGTGCACCAGGCGAACCTGTGCAATAACTGATAACTGTATAAATTGATAACTGTATAAATTGTATAAATATAAAAATAATGTATATAAAAGGCTGCTTAAAGAATGATTGTGATACATAAAATGTGAAAAACTAATAAAGATATTTATAAAAAAAAGAATAGATAAAATAATAACATGAACATTGGAGCAACTTTAATTTTTTTCTCCATCCCTTTGAATAAATTAATGAGACAAATTATTATTTTAGACAGTCTTCAATCAAAAGAAAAATATGTACAACTCTGAATGATTTGGGGGGGGAATCATATAGACATCTGATGTGATAATGAAGGAGTTCTTATGAGGAGTATTAAAATTGGTTCCTGGTTTTTATTCATGTCCATATCCATATCCATATCCATTTCCATATATATATAGCACGTGTGTGTCTGTCTGTGTGTGTGTGCCCTGCCAACCTAGCAATTAATTACTAGCAATAGTAATTAATTATGTAAATGAATATTAAATAAGCACAAGATTAAAGAGTATGTAGTGTAATTTGTGCTGTGTTGTTTTGTTTTGTGTCTTTTTTTGTATACATCTTTTTATATCGCTTTTTAAATGTACATACTTAAATAAAAATTATTTTAAAAAATAAATAAATGAGATAGATAGATGGGGGAGAGAGAGAGAGAGAGAGAGAGAGACAGAGAGAGACAGAGAGAGACAGAGACAGAGACAGAGACAGAGAAACAGAGAGAGAGATAACATTCTATATATTAAGAATAGATAAAATATTAACATGAACATTGGAGCAACTTTAATTTTTTTCTCCATCCCTTTGAATAAATTAATGAGTCAAATTATTATTTTAGACAGTCTTCAATCAAAAGAAAAATATGTACAGCTCTGAATGATTTGGGGGGGGGGATCATATAGACATCTGATGTGATAATGAATGTGTTCTTATGAGGAGTATTAAAATTGGTTCCTGTTTTTTATCCATGTCCATATCCATATCCACATCCATATCCATTTCCATATACATACAGCACATGTGTGTCTGTCTGTGTGTGTGTGCCCTGCCAACCTAGCAACTCGAACATATACATATAGCACATGTGTGTCTGTCTGTGTGTGTGTGCTCTGCCAACCTAGATTTGAAAGCATGTACAAGTAGATAAATAGGTACCAGTTCAGTGGGAAAGTAACAATGTTCCGTGCATCTTAGGTATATAGTTATGCCAGTCACATGACCATGGAAGCATCTTCAGACAAAGCTGGCTCTTCATTTGTGTAATCAAAGATGAGCACCAATCCTTTACCTATACCTAACTATATCTTTACCTAAAAATATATAAATACGTTTTTGTGCATGTGTCTTTTCTTTGTCTTTTTGTCAGTCAGCCCTTCAGTGTATTACAGATTAGGAAAGCTGTGTCATATAAATCAATACTACTTTTATCTGACCTTGTCTTGGTAATGGTCTCTCAATGCCATTACCTCTGCCTTCTACACTATCTCTCTTTGGATATTCAGAAAGCATTGGAAAAGCAAAGCCCTCCCAAATGCAATTGCAATGTATTTTTATTCACATACTGTTCAGTTTCACTCATTATGCTAAATCAGGATTCTAGATTGTGCTAATTTTGATTTCTGTCATTGTAGTGTCGTACCTATCCTAGCCACTTCTGGGTTATCTCAAAGATGAGAAACATTTGCTCCTTCCAATCGTTTACCAAATCAAAGTGTCCAGAGCCCAGCACTCAACAAGAATGAACTCAACAAGAATAAAATGGTATAGGGTTTGCTGCCTAAGCAGGGGGTTGGACTAGAAGACCTCCAAGATCCCTTCCAACTCTGCTATTTTATTCTATTCTAACTTGGTGGTGTCCCATATGCACCATGTCCATCAGAATATTGCCTCACAACACATCAGGAAAATCCTGCCATTCATTTGCAAGAGTCACACATTTTGGTTCCCAGGTATATGAAGAGTCATTTACTGTAAGAGTAACAAAGGATAACAGATATTTTTGGCTATGAGATCAGATTCAAATCACAGCTGAAGAAGCTTCTTTGATGAGAAGCAAAATGTCTTCAAAGAAAAACCAGAAAGTCCAGTTGCCTCTTGAAAAATCATCTTTGGGAAAACCATTGGATGACTGAGAATGTCCATAGTCATCATCATTAACAACAGATGTTCAACTCATCTAAAAACTAGCTTACGAAAATTTTCCAGTGACAGTTTGTCTGCACTGGTTTCAGACAACTTATATAAGTTCACCATGGGCTTTTAATGCAATTGTTTCAAAGAAGATGACTTCTGAAGATTACTTCCTCAGTCTCATTATAGGTAGTTCTTGCTTAACAATAGCAATTGGACCAGATTTTCTCTCTCTAAGTGATGTGATCATCAAGTATGATGTCCCGTGATTACATTACTTAGTGATGGCAATCTTAGCAGTACTCATTGCTGTTGTTAAGTGAGAATTGTGGGTCATTAAGGAAAGAACTCAAATGACAGCAACTTGCAACTTCCTGCAAGAAGCTGGCAGAAACTCATAAGTCCTGGGTGGCTTGTAAGCAGGCAGGTGAGTGGGTGAGTGCTATGAAGTGAGATGGGAGGGGGAGACTGTGTTCCCAGTGACAGTTTGTCTGCACTGGTTTCAGACAACTTATATAAGTTCACCATGGGCTTTTAACGCAATTGTTTCAAAGAAGATGAATTCTGAAGATTACTTCTTCAGTCTCATTATAGGTAGTTATTGCTTAACAATAGCAACTGGGCCAGATTTTCTGTCTCTAAGTGATGTGATCATCAAGTATGATGTCCTGTGATTACATTGCTTAGTGATGGCAATCTTAGCAGTACTCAGTGCTGTTGTTAAGTGAGAATTGTGGGTCATTAAGGAAAGAACTCAAATGACAGCAACTTGCAACTTCCTGCAAGAAGCTGGCAGAAACTCATAAGTCCTGCGTGGCTTGTAAGAAGGCAAGTGAATGGGTGAGTGCTATGGACTGATGTGGGATGGGAATAATGTGCCAGCTGGGGAAAAAGTGGTGAAGTGAAGCATGAGTGCATGCAGGCTGAGGACAGGTTGCTGTGGCACAATACGAGTGCATCAGGGGTGGGATCCTCCCGGTTCGGACCAGTCCTCCCAAACTGGTAGCAGCCCGCTGGTGATGTCACAATGACGTCACCGAACTGGATCGGTCGGTGCCGGTCCATAGGTGCCACCATCTTTTTTTTGAATTTTTTCAAATTTTTTATTATTTTATTTTTCCTTCTGAGCATGCCCAAAAGCTGATTTCCAGCACTGTGCATGTGGTCGCCATCTTTTTTTGGCTTTGTTTTGTTTTGTTTTTTGAATTTTTTTAGAATGTTTGTTACTGCGCATGCGCGCGCGTGCACAAAGCGCGTGCGTGCCCATGAGGCGTGTCCACGCGGTGTGGGAGGGAGTGAACCAGCAGCGAGGTAAGTTGTAACCCACCCCTGGAGTGCATGTGAGCTGGAAAAGGAGTGCTGCTTTGAGGCACAAGTGCAACTGGGCAAGTAATCTTTCTCGATGCGCAAAAAGCATTCGACAGTGTTAAATGGGACTTCATGCTTAACCAACTGGTGTATATGGACTTCAGGGAGAACTTTATAAATATGTTCAAAGCAATCTACTCCAAACAGGTAGCCCAAGTAATAATCAATGGAGAAACAACTGAAAGTTTCCAAATTCAAAAAGGCACAAGGCAAGGTTGTCCACTATCTCTGTTACTGTTTGTATTATCCCTGGAGGTATTAACTAAAACAATTTGGAAAGATGAACAAATCAGGGGTGGGTTCCAACTTACCTCGCTGCCAGTTCGCTCCCTCCCGCCCCGCATTGGCACGCATGGTAACAAAAAATCCCCCCCCCCAAAAAAGCCAAAAAAAAGATGTTGACCACATTCACAGTGCCGGAAGTCAGCTTCTGCGCATGCTCAGAAGGAAAAAAAAATTCAAAAAAAATCAATAAAATAAAATAAAATAAAATTCAAAAAAATTCAAAAAAAATTCAAAAAAAAAAAAAAGATGGCGACCCCCACGGACCGGCACCGACCAATCTGGTTCGGTGACATCAACATGATGTCACCAGCAGGTCACTACCGGTTCGGGCAAACCGGACCAAACCGGGAGGAACCCACCACTGGATCAAATCAAAGGATTGGAGGTTAAGAAAGAAATATTTAAAATGCAAGCTTTTGCAGATGACCTTGTCTTTATAATTGAAGAGCCCCTACAATCAGGGACAAGACTGAGTACTGGAAATACTGGGGGAATATGGTGAAGTGGCAGGCCTAAAGATAAACAAAGAAAAAACTAAGTTGTTTGTTAAGAATATGACCAGAGCACAGGAAAATGAAATAGTGGACAGATTAGATATCCAGACTACAAAGAAAATAAGATATCTAGGGATTCAATTAATAGCAAGGTGTGCCACACTTAAAGGAGACAACTACGACAAACTAATTGAGCAGATTAAAACTGATTTGTACAGGTGGACAAACTTACAGCTTTCTTTCATGGGAAGAATTGCAGTAATTATAATGAATGTGCTACCCAAAATACTATTTTTGTTTCAATGCATACCGATCAAATTAGATAAGGATTTTTTTCGAAATTTAAACAAAACCATACTCAAATTTATTTGGCAAGGGAAAAAAGCGAGGATTAAGTTAAAATTACTACAAGATTCTAAGGAGAGGGGCGGATTTGGTCTCCCGGATTTGGAAAAATACTATCAAGCTGCAATATTAACATGGGTGCGGGACTGGATACAATTAAAAAATAGGAGATTACTAAGATTGGAAGGCCATGATATGCAGAAGTAATTAAAATTAATGTGCTACCCAAAATATTAGTTTTGTTTCAATGCATACCGATTAAATTAGATAAGGAATTTTTTTGAAATTTAAACAAAACCATACTCAAATTTATTTGGCAAGGGAAAAAAGCGAGGATTAAGTTAAAATTACTACAAGATTCTCAGGAGAGGGGCGGATTTGGTCTCCCGGATTTGGAAAAATACTATCAAGCTGCAATATTAACATAGGTGCAGGACTGGATACAATTAAAAAATAGGAGATTACTAAGATTGGAAGGCCATGATATGCAGATTGGGTGGCATGCCATACTATGGAAAGAGAAATATAAGGTTCACCAGTACTTCCGGAGGTATTATATTAGACGAGCGTTAATAGATATTTGGGTCAAAATTAAGCAACAAAATTATATGCAAATTCCAAATTGGATATCAACATTGGAAATGTACACACATCCAATGTTCATACAACTAGGAAAAGTAATAACGTATAAAGACAGAGAGGAGACGAGAGAGGAGAATTTAAATCAAGAAAAAATCTCCAGGAAAAAGGTATAGAACTGGAATGGTGGGCATATCTTCAATTGCAATCATGGTACAGGAAAGACAAAAAAGATTGGGGTATAAAATTAGAGTCGACAGAGTTAGACAAAATATTATTAGGAACCGAAGATAAAATGATTTAAAAAACGTACCACTATCTTCTAGACCAGGCGATGTATGAAGAGCAGGTCAAGGAAACTATGCTAACGTGGAATAGGAATTTCGGCTTCAACATTGATTTACATATTTGGCAAGAATTGTGGGAAAGAAACAGGAAACTCACCTTAGCCACTTCATATAAGGAAAATCTTTATAAGATGTTCTACAGATGGCATTTCCCACCCACGAGGTTAGCCAAAATGGGCTCAAATCTTTCACCTATGTGTTGGAGATGCAAAGTAGCACCAGGGACGTATTACCACATGTGGTGGGAGTGTTCTAAAGCCCGTGATTTTTGGAATATGATAAAACAAAGGTTGGAAGAAATATTAATGTTGGAGATAGAGCTAAAAACTGAACTTTTTTTATTGGGTACAACCATAGATAAATATGACAAGGGAATAGTTTATTTGATGTTGCATATCTTGACTGCTGCTAGATTGGCTTTTGCACAAAAATGGAAGAACAAAGAAACTCCCACAGAGGAAGAGATATTATATAAAATACTGTCTTCTGCTGAAATGGACAGGTTTACGATGGAATTGAAAGATAAGAACGAATCAGAATATTTTGAAATCTGGGATAAATTGTACCATTGGTGGGAATCGAAGAGGACTGTTGGGATTATGAACCAGTGACAAGTTGGAGATATATATATATTCTTATGTTAGCAAATAGGAAAAATGGATTTAGTATTGTATATAAAGTTTGTATATATTTACACAGAGATAAAGAATTGTATTCAGGAGGAGTTGATGGAAATGTCTAAACTGCAATGCTGCGTCATGTCCAATGTTTTTTCTTTCTTTTTTTAAATTGTATTATAAATAAAAAACTAAAAAAAAAGATCTGTGGATCTTGTATTCCATAGTGAAGCTGCTTGGGGTAAAACGCTATGAGATTAACTTGGAAGCTTCCCTACCATCTGCCCTAGATTTTGCTTATGGAAAGCCAGCAGGGAATCTTGCTAATGGTTATCATGGCACTGCAGGATGTTGCAACCATTGTAAGGGAGAACTAGTTGCCTAGCAACCAGATTGTAATCATGTCACTGTGGGCTTACTGGAATTCCCATTATTGGTCCGCGGGAGAGATGGGCAAGCATGAGCACATGAAGCTTCACTCACATGAGCAGAGGACGCTTGTGCTTGCACATGAAATTCCATTCCTGCGAGCAAAGGGTGCTTGCACTTATGCAAGTGGAGCTTCATGTGCGAGCACAAGCACCCTCCACTCAAGCACCCTCTGCTCGTGCAAGTGGGGCTTCGCGCATGAGTAAAAGCACCATTCGCATGAGTGGAGGGCGCACACGAGCACCACTTGCACAAATAGAGCTGTGCGCATGCACATGCATCGGCCACTCACATGCCCCTTCCCGCGCCAGGCTGGGCTGCCAAGCTGGAATGGTTGGGGACCACTGACTTTGACAACCAGTCGTAAGTACCACTTCTTCAACACAATCCCAAATTTGAATAGTCATTGTATATGTGACTGCTAATGGAGGACTACCTGTATAATTCAGAACCCACATTGACAGACAAAGATTGTTTTGAATATCTAAAAAGATTCCTGAGTGTGGGAATCAGATCTTTGCAGTGATTAGTGCATCAGAAAATTCAATCAAGCCTTTAAGAAAAGACCAGGCAGTGTGACAGTGAGACAACCTAAACTAAATCTTTAAGGTTATATTTATGCACATTACAAAATTGTGGGATTTGTTGGTTGCTTGTGTTTTTCAGATGCAGCCCATTGTGAAAAGTGCCCAGATGTTTGGTATTCCCAATAAGAAGCAAAATAAATGTGTCCCTAAAATTATAATTTTCTTATCTTATAAAGAAATTCTGGGTATCATCCTGACTCTCTTCGTCATTGCTTTATCCATAACTACTGCCTTTATCCTGGGAATCTTGATTAAATACCGAGAAACTCCCATAGATAAAGTCAACAATCGGGCACTCAACTACATCCTCCTGGTTTCACTCCTGCTTTCTTTTCTGACCTCCATTCTATTCATCGGTTGCCCCATGAAAATGACCTGATTCCTTCGAGAACCCATTTTCAGTGTTGTTTTTTCAGTTGCTGTGTCTTCCTTGCTGGCCAAGACTGTAATGGTGGTGGTAGTCTTCCAAAATACAGAGTCTAACACAATATGAGACTGAAAGTCCATTGTAGTAATAACTGTGTGCTTGATTTTGTCATGCCACTCATGGTTTTCTATCAGTTTTTTGGTGACACCTGTCTTCAATCCTGGTGGAAGCCTCATAGCACAGAGCTCACCAGTGGATTCTTTCAGGAGCCACAGCTGGCCCATATCTTTGGAGTCCATACTTTGGAGACTACACCTTTGGAATCAGAGCTACAGATTAATGTTCATCCTTGAAGCAACTGATTGTCCAGGCAATATATATAACTAATTTATTTATTAATTTACACTCCATCAAATGGTTTTGGAGGATGCAATGGAGAGATGTCTCAGGTGCACACTTAGCAGAAGAACTCATACCTGTACATCATATAGCAATGACCCTGGGCTCAGGTCCTCAAATTTTGTTTATCCCTTCACCTTCAGCCATTGTGGTATTGTACTCATATAGCATCATCTCTTGGTTTCCTACTAGATACCTTAGGTAAGAGACAGCAAATATCATCACATCAGGAGGAGGAGGCACAGTGCTTAGAATGCAGTATTGCAGGCTATTTCTGCTGCCTGCCGGCTGCCTGCAATTTGGCAGTTCGATTCTCACCAGCTCAAGGTTGACTCAGCCTTCCATCCTTCTGAGGTCAGTAAAATGAGGACCCAGATTGTTGGGGGCAATATGCTGACTCTGTAAACCGCTTAGAGAGGGCTGTAAAAGCACTGTGAAGTGGTATATAAGTCTACTATTGCTACTGCTGTTGTGAAGAAGTCAATAATGGGCCATTGTTTCAGAATAATGCCCCAGGGAATTTTGACTAGATCTTCTTTGTAACCATGAATACTGATAGTCTTCCACATTTTGAAAGATACAAGACATTTAACAGGAGGCTCCAATAGGTTGTTCAATATGTCATGATCTGGAGTTAACCATTCTGAAGTATCTAACCTTCATTAGGAAGAAGATGGCCTCATCCACACCAGACAAAATAAGAAGGAATTATAATGGCCCACTGCCTAGTTCAAGAGTGTTGAACTGTTTTTCATTTTAATCTTTAGAATCTCAAGAATAAGTTTGGAGATTAAAAACAATCAAACTTCCCTGAATTGTTCCTTTCTCGACTCTCAAATTAGGATTATTCTCCTGAGTCAAACAAAACTCTTTTCTCCAACAGCACACTGTTATGGCAATGCTCGTTCCCAATTCCCCTTCTAATTATTAAAATAATCATGATTATTTCTTCTCCTTTGAACAAGGTTTATGGGATTTCCACCACCACAATTAGTTTCCAATCAATGTGTCAACAAACGGGATAGACAGCATGTGATAATCTGATTTGTAACAGCCTCCTGTGATGAGATCAGAGTTTGGGGTAAAGCTGGGCAAATACTGTAGCAGTCTGAAATTGCAGATAGCTCTTCCAAATCTGGGGGCAAACTGGACTTTCTTCACTGTAATTGTGGTCTTCTGTGATCTCTGAGATTTAACTCTGTGCTGAAAAAAAAACTGTAAGAAGTCTCCTTCAGTACTGTATATGTCAAATGTTGCTGCTGTATATACAGCTCTTTCTCCTTCTGCTTCTGTCTCAAATTCCCTGTGCCAGTATGCTGATGAAATGTCCATTTAAGGTGATAATAGAAGAAAAGGAGTGGTTCCATTACTACAAGCCAGGAGACTACTGGATTACTGGAATAATGTCTGGAATTGGAGCTCGATTGTACCAATTTTCGTTCTCCAAGCCTCCAACCCACCAACTGAAAAGGTAATTGTCAGCATGTCCAAGGATTCTGGTGATTGATTTTACCTGCTCCAATATCTTTTCTAGGAATGATTTCATTTCTCTTATTCCTCACCTTGAGAAAGGCAAGTCATTATTGCTCGTCCCAATTTGCTTTAGAGGAAAGGCTCCTGGGGAACATGACGATTTTGTAAAACCTGAGTTTGCAAAGTTTCATTTTAAGTTCTTCCACAAGTGTCAGCCTCAACACTGGGCAACACTGGGCACTGCCAACACTGTCCCACGATGATTCTTGCCTGGATGGATTCTGCCTGCTTTCAAAATTATTACCTTGGTACTGTGGAGAGTCAGCAACTTATTTATTCATATTTATTTTATTTATTTATTAACAATAGTTAAACAGTAACTCCAAATAAAGTGATTGGATGAATACCTTAGAACAGAGGAAGATCTCTTGTATTTTCTCACCACCGTTTCTTCCTCTTCCTTACATTTACTCTATAATTCCTACCACCCTCTCCACTCTTTCTTTCCACCCTTTAACACTTTTGCCACTTTTGTGGCTTCCCTGTTCA
Organism: Thermophis baileyi; assembly: GCA_003457575.1. Classification (NCBI taxonomy): domain Eukaryota; kingdom Metazoa; phylum Chordata; class Lepidosauria; order Squamata; family Dipsadidae; genus Thermophis; species Thermophis baileyi. The sequence goes on from QLTV01001507.1 coordinate 60,556, forward strand.
TTTTGGTTTAAATAAAAGGGATACAAAATAAAAGGGATAAAATTCAAGGAGGGGAGAGACTTTATGTGATAAGTTAATTCTAGGTCTAAAACAGTCTTGTTGAAGAGATATCCATCTTCAGATAGGTAATATCTCTTGCTAATCCAGCACTTGAATTCAGCTGTTAGTCATCTCCAGAGTGGTATAACAGGAAGAAATCATATAATATAATCACAACATACACAATATACACTTGGTAGCATCCCTTATTAACATTCTGGAGGCGTGGGAAGATACAGATCTTCTCCCAAGCATTGGGCTAGGATGGGGGTTGCGAGCTATGAGCATATCTAGTCTGGTGCCTGGGGGTAAGGGTATGATTTTAATTACATTTTATCAATCGTTGTGAATTGATATGAGTGATATATTAGCTTTGCAAATAGGTAAGTAAATAAAATAAATGCTTTGGTTTTACAAAAGTTTATTCTAAGCAGATTGAAACAGAATAGTAAGAAACTTCCACACTTCCTTTTTGAGTAAAATAAGGTGTTGAGGTCTCTTACTATTGTAACCGTTTTCCTTACCTGGCTACTGAACTATAAGAATAATTTCCCAAGTCATAATGTGGAGAAAATGATAGGCAGAATCAGTTCTGGTGATTTTGATAGGATTCCTTTGATCCTGACATAACAAGCTTGCTATCTCTCTCTGATATTTCTTTTGGCAAGAAGCTCCTAGTGGTGTCAGTGGGACTGTTCTTCTCATAGAAATTTCAAAAATGTCTATCACCTGCAAAGTCCAAATAAATTGAATATTGTAATTGAATAATGAGTATCTCATTATCTTTTTGGCATTGCACTATATAGATATAAAGCTACAGTAAATATGACATGCTTTCATGAAAATCCAAACTAAAGATTTATTTATTAATTCATTTATTGGAATTTGTCAAACAAAAACGAGAACAAGAATAAGATAATAAAAATAGAATGACAGGGACGATAGGCACATTAGTGCACTTATGCACGCTCCCTCCACTGTTAGTGCACTTATGCACGCCCCCTCTACTGACCACTTAAGTATGACGTAAGGTCCACGGAAGTCAATTTGTGACTGAAACTGTGAAAATGTGTAGCTGAGACAACTGAATCAGGTAGGGCATTCCAGACTTTGACAACTCTATTACAGAAATCATATTTTTTACAGTCAAGTTTAGAACGATATACATTGAGTTTAAAGCGGTTGTTCGCGCATGTATTATTGTGATTAAAACAAAAAAGGCATTTACAGGTAAAGTATTACTACATATAATTTTGTATGCAATACCTAGGTCTGACCACAAGCGATGCAGTTCTAAGTTATCCAAACTGAGAATTTCGAGCCTAGTAGCATAGAGAATTCTATTGTGTACAGAAGAGTGCAAAACTTTTCTCGTGAAGTACTTCTGAACCCGCTCGATTGTACTGATGTCAGATATATGGTGGGGATTCCAAACAGTTGAACAATACTCTAAAATTTGTCTAGCATAGGTTTTATAAGCTCTAATTAGCAATACAATGTTTCCAGAAAAAAAGCTTTGCAAAATTAAGTTTACAACTCTTAATTCTTTTATAGCAATGTTGTTACAGTGAGCTTTGGAGCATAAATCATCAGAGATAAGTACACCTAGGTCCTTAACAAGGTGAGGATCATCTGCTAGATCAATGCCACCTAGCTTATACTTGACATTCTGATTACATTTACCAATATGTAAGACAGAGCATTTATTAATTGAAATTTGAAGTTGCCAAATAGATGACCATTCAGTCACATAGTAGAGATCACTTTGCAAAACAACAGAATTATCTGTAGAATTGAATAATTTTACGTCATTGGCAAAAAGAACGCAATTGCTTTTAAGTTGATCACATAAATCGTTGATATAGAGCAAAAAAAGATGATGAAATTTCTTATGTTGCAGTGAGAACAACTTCTACCACATTCTGCCCTTCTTGTTGGCTGTTCACGAAGTCAACCAGAATTCAAGGCTCTTACCCAACATCTCCCTAGGCTACAACATCTATCAGAACTTTTTCAGTGCAAGAATGACATATGAAGCCATGCTGGATGTGCTGTCTACAGGACAGGAGAACGTCCCAAACTACAGATGTGGAAGACAAAAGAACCTGCTGGCGATTCTTGAAGAGATGGATTCTGAACTCTTTGATCATATATCTAATGTCTTGAGCATCTATAAAATTCCACAGGTATAAAGCCAAATAAAATTAATTCCGTGTTGTAAATTGTTCAGATTTGCCTAAAAGGCAGCACTTGTATATATTTCTCCAAATAAATTGAAAGTCAGAGAGTAAATATTAGAAGAGTTGAAAGAATTTTTAATTCACAAAGTATGTGTGTATACATAAAGTGGTGGGCTGCTGCCGGTTTGGACCGGTTCTAGCGAACCGGTAATTCCGGCGATCAGTTGGCCTCACTCACCCACACCCTATCCTGTACTATATTTCCGCTTTTTCCAGCTCAACTGATTCGCGCGGCACAGTGGATTTCTGCACCTCAGCTGTTTTGCTTACCAGGGCTGCCCTAGAAGGTAAGCTTGGTATATTTTGAACGCTGCACACGTGCGCAAAGCGCGAGCTCACAGAACCGGTTGTTAAACCGGTTTCAGCCCACCACTGTCATTAAAAGACACACACACACACACACACACACACACACACACACTCGTGCATATGCACACGCATCTGCATTGTATATGTGTTTGTATATACATATATCCCCTTCATGGATCACTGCCTTGTCGTGGCGAAGGAGCTTGCCTAGCCTAATGAAGCTATGAGCTATGCTGTGCAGGGCTACCCATGATGGACAGGACAAAGCACAGAGATCTGACAAAACGTGATCCACTGGAGAAGGAAATGGTAACCCACTCCAGTATCGTTGCCATGAAAACCCCATGGACAGTACCAAAAGGCAAAAAGATATTATGCTGGAAGATGAGCCCCTCAGGTCAGAAGGTGTCCAATATGCGACTGGGGAAGAGCAGAGGGCTAGTACTAGTAGTGCCCGAAAGAGTGAAGCAACT
>QLTV01001507.1:68068-88001 GCA_003457575.1 Thermophis baileyi
CACACCCACAAAAACAAACCACCCCCACAAAATTAAGACACGCCCACAACATTAAGCCACACCCACATAAAAAAAATAAAAAAATTTGGAACCCACCCCTGTCAAGCACCCAGAACTTCTGGAGACAAGCAGTTCCACTGGTTAATTGTTCTCACTGTCAGGAAGTTTCTCCTTAGTTTTAGGTTGCTTCTCTCTTTGTTCAGTTTCCATCCATTGCTTCTTGTTTTGCCTTCTGCTTCTTTGGAAAATATATTGCCCTTCCCCTTCTTTGTGGCAGCCCCTTGCCTATCACACTCTTGGGCAAAGCATGTGAGCCATTTCCTCCTTTCAGTGGTCCATGAAAGTACATCTATAGTATGTAAATAATAAAGTCGAAAGAAGGTGAACAAAAATTTTACAGAACTATAGATATGTTGAGGCTGGGTGCGACAAGGAATGGCAGGGAGGAGAGGGGCCAGGTGAGCCAGCCCTTGACGTGAGTGACATTGAGTTGGCCATGCCCACCTGGTCACATGACCACCAAGCTACGTCCACCAAGCCACACCCACAGAACTAGTAGGGAAATTTTTTAGATTTCGCCACTGAGCCTAATGCTGGGAACAATTGAGGGCAAAAGAAGAAGGGGACGACAGAGAATGAGGTGGCTGGATGGAGTCACTGAAGAAGTCAGTGTGAGTCTAAATGGACTCTGGGCGATGGTCCCCATAGTTCCTTTCCAGGGGTGGGCTTCAAAAATTTTAGCAAGGGGTTCTCTGCCCGGTTGTTGGGTGGGTGTGGCCATGGTGGGCGTGGCCTAGTCAGCCTCCTGCACCATGGCGGGTGGGGGTGTTTTTGCCCTCCCCAGGCTCTGGAGGCTTTCCTCGAGCCTCTGTGAGGGCAAAAACGGCTTCCCTGGGCTGCGGAGACCCTCTGGAGGCTGGAAACGGGCCAGTTTCCAGCCTTCCCAAACTTCTGATAGGCCCGTTTTTCACCCTCCCCAAGCCTCTGCGCACGCCCTGCACTTACCTGCATCCAAAATGGGCCGTGTGGGGACTCCTGGGAGGGGTGGGGTGGGCGTGGCCAGCCAGGAGTGGGATTTGGGGGTTCTCCAAACTGCACAGAATCTTAACTAGAGGTAGAGGCAGAGAAGCTGAAGTGTTTTATTCAAATGATGGCAAAACTATAAGAATATGAAATCTAAGGAAACATTTTCACCAGCTTCTGGGTAAAAGACTTTGGCTTCGGGTCATGTGGCCAGCAGGCCTCTGGTAGTAGAAAAGGCATGGGTGTGACCATTGGGAATTTTGAAAATTGTGACTTTTAAAAAGTAAGACTTTGTCATAGAACCATGATGGCGAACCTATGGCACGCATGCCACAGCTGGCACGCAGAGACCTCTCTGCGGGCACGCGAGCTGTCACCCAGCTCAGCTCCCCCGCACATGCGCGCACATGCCTCCCGCCAGCCAGCTGATTTTTGGCATGGCCAAGGTGGGCATGGCCAGCATGTCACTTGTGTCAGGGTGCACCTCTGGTGGCCCGAATGCTCTGCCAGCGAAAACGGGCTCCCGAGGTCCGTTTTCGGCTGGGATGGCCTCCTGCAACCCTCTGCCAGCCAAAACGGAGCTCGGGAGGGCCATGTGCAGCCCTTTCTAGCTCCATTTTCGCTGGCAGAGTCACCGCGGGCTGGTCCTTTGCTATTTCCAGGGTGGCCCTGTGGGCCAGATCTAAGCACCCTGCAGGTCGGATCCGGCCCCCGGGCCTTGAGTTTGAGACCCCTGGACTAGGGTCTCCTGCTTGAGCAGGTGGTTGGACTAGAAGACTTTCCAGCTCTATTCTGATTGACTAATTGACTGAGTGGATGGGTGACCCACAGAGTTATAATGTGACCAGAAGGGTGTGCTCTATGAGGACCACCCATGAACATTACCCACAGATATTTCAGAGCTCCCTGGTTTCAAAGGGAGCATACAAGACAACAGGACAGAACATCAAGGGAACTAGCAAAATTCATGGAGTTATCGTTTGAAACGTCTCTCAGCAGTGGGGGAAAGGCCAGGGATTGGCTTCAAAATTTTTAGCAAGGGGTTCTCTGCCCAGTTGCTGGGTGGGCATGGCTATGGTGGGTGTGGCCTAGTCAGCCTCCTCCACCACGGCGGGGTGTGTGTGCGTTTTTGCCCTCCCCGGAACTTCCAGTAGTCCCATTTTTCGACCACCCTGAGCCTCTGCGCACGCCCTGCACTTACCTGCATCCAAAATGGGCCGCGTAAGGACTCCTGGGAGGGGCGGGGTGGGGTGGGTGGGGCCAGTCAGGAGTGGGATTTGGGGGGTTCTCCGAACTGCACAGAATCTTAGCTAGAGGTTCTCCCGAACTCCTGCAAACCCCCAGCAGCCCACCCCTGGGAAAGGCCCTTAGATTTACCATCTGACTTTTATCATTAAAACTGGCACAAACTACCAATACCTTCTCTTTTATTTTAGATCAACTATAGTGTCATCAACCAGATGGCTGAGCAAAATCATTGTTTTCCTTTTTCATATCGGATGACCCCGAACCAAGAACCTCCTTACTCGGAAATTGTCAAGCTGCTACTGCAGTTCCAATGGACGTGGATCGGCCTCCTTTCTCAGGACAATGAAAAAGGAGAAAAATTCAAAAGACGCTTGGAAGTTCTCGCTCTAAAAAATGGGATTTGCATTGTCCTCTCAGGAACTGTCCCAGAAGCAAATATGCCGACAAGTGCTGGAGAAACTCTCATGCAAGAAAAAAGGAAAATGTTCCGTTCTCTTATAGAGAGTCAAATAAAAATTATAGTATGCCAACTGGATTCTCAGGCCTCAGGAATGTTAGCAGCAATAATACAAATAATTGATATGACTAATACACCCATTGTGGGAAGGGTGTGGATTGCAACAACTTTGACAGCTTTAAGTGTAGGTATTTTTGACCTCTGGGTTGATCTCCAAAATAAATACGCTTTGTTTTCCTTCCTCATCCAGACAAAGAGAAGGACTCAGTATTATGGCTTTAAATATTATGCATCTATGGTCCTATTGTATGGAAAGGAAGCATTCCAATGTTCTTATTCAAGTCCTGTGTTATCTAAGAAAGTTTGGAAAAAATGCAGCGAAAAAGAGAATTGGGACTTCCCACCCCATGATGTGATTGCAAGAAGCCTGTCTCAGGATTCCTCCCATATTTCCCAAATAATTCAAATTGTGGCCTGGGTCCTCAGTGCTGCCTCTTCCTCCCAATGGAGTAAGAGGAGAATGCAAGCTGGATACCATCAACCACCCCAGGTTGTACAGGCATGGCAGGTAAGTCTTCTCCTTTGAGGTTCCATTGATTCTCCCCTTCCAATTCCTCAATATTAAATTAGATGTAGAGAGGGGTGAGATATTCCAAAGAGCAGTTGCCCAGTTTGTGGTATTTGAGAGTGAGTTAGAGAGAGATGATAGAGAAAAATCTTCCAAAGTTAAACAACCTGTGCTTTTGTGACAGAAATAGCTCTATGGTGACAACATAATTTTCAAAATTAAACAAGCACCAGAATATTCCAGCAATCCTCAACCCTTTATTGTGATCACAAAGTGATCTAGTCTCCAGGCTAAGGAGTTCAGCTGAATTGTTTGTTCTGGATTAAAATTGAATTTTGCTGGCTAAAAGTTTCTAACATAGCAACAAGATATAAATCAAAGCATCTTCTGGGGGCAACAAAAGGTTCATTCACACATCTCCTGAACTAATGGATATGCTTCCATAGCTATTCTTTTTATATATATAGTTTTATTCATAAACATTTTTGAATACAGTGTATTGTCAAGGTATACCATTTACAGAAAAAAAGACCAAAGAAAAGATAATAATAAATATTAACACACAAACTAATAACAGTAATATTAATATAATAACACATGTACTCATAACAATAGAATAGAATAGAATAGAATACTTTATTGGCCAAGTGTGATTGGACACACAAGGAATTTGTCTTTGGTGCATATGCTCTCAGTGTACATAAAAGAAAGGATACATTTGTCAAGAATCATGAGGTACAACACTTAATGATTGTCATAGGGTACAAATAAGCAATCAGGAAACAATATTAATATAAATTGTAAGGATACAAGCAACAAGTTACAGTCATTCAGTCATAAGTGGGAGGAGATGGGTGATAGGAACAATGAGAAGACTAATAGTAATAGTAATGCAGCCTTGGTGAATAGTTTGACAGTGGTGAGGGAATTATTTGCTTCGCAGAGTGATGGCATTCGGGGAAAAACTGTTCTTGTGTATCGTTGTCTTGGTGTGCAGTGCTCTATAGCGTCGTTTTGAGGGTAGGAGTGGAAACAATTTATGTACAGGATGCGAGGGGCCAGTAAATATTTTCACNTGAAGTCTGTGTCTGTCTTGTTGGGTTGCAGAACCAAACCAGACAGTTATAGAGGTGCAGATGACAGACTCAATAATTCCTCTGTAGAACTGTATCAGCAGCTCCTTGGGCAGTTTGAGCTTCCTGAGTTGGCGCAGAAAGAACATTCTTTGTTGTGCTTTTTTGATGACGTTTTTGATGTTAGGTGTCCATTTTAGATCTTGCGATATGGTAGAACCTAGAAATTTGAAGGTCTCTACTGTTGATACTGTGTTGTTTAGTATTGTAAGAGGTGGTAGAATGGGAGCGTTTCTCCTAAAGTCTACCACCATTTCTACGGTTTTGAGTGTGTTCAGTTCCAGATTGTTCCGGTCGCACCACAAGGTTAGTTGTTCAACCTCCCGTCTGTATGCGGATTCATCATTGTCTCGAATGAGACCAATCACTGTTGTGTCATCTGCGAACTTCAGTAGTTTAACAGATGGATCGTTTGAGATGCAATCATTGGTATATAGAGAGAAGAGAAGTGCTGAGAGCACACAGCCTGATTCTTGCTGCTGTCAATATATGTCACATAACTAAATATGTAGCAATAGCAATAGCAATAGCACTTAGACTTATATACCGCTTTACAGTGCTTTACAGCACTCTCTAAGCGGTTCACAGAGTCAGCATATTGCCCCCAACAATCTGGGTCCTCATTTTACCCACCTCGGAAGGATGGAAGGCTGAGTCAACCTTGAGCCGGTGAGATTTGAACCGCTGAACTGCTGAACAGTCAGCTGAAGTAGCCTGCAGTACTGCACTCTAACCACTGCGCCACCTCGGCTCTTATGTGGTCCCTTTATCATAACCCTCCAGTATTATACCTAACAAACATATTTCTGGTTTCAGCTCTATATTCTGTTTAATTATCTTTTCCAGCCAGCTACGTATTTTCTCCCAATATTTTCTTGCTTTGATACATGTCCACCACATATGATAGTAGGTACCTGGGGTCTGATTGCATTTCCAGCATTTGGCAGACAGATTACGGAACATTTTTGCCAGTCTTGCCAGTGGGAAATGCCACCTGTAAAACATTTTGTAGAGATTTTCTTTGTATGCCGAAGCCATAGTCAATTTATAATTCCTGTCCCAAAGTTTTTGCCATTAGTTTTCTCTAATTCTATATTATAACCAAAATTGTTTGCCCATACAATCATTGTTTCTTTGACTTGCTCCTGTTCCATTTTATAAGTCAATAACTAATTATATATATTTTAATCAATTTTTCATCCGTCCCCATTAGAATTTTATCAAGTGCTGTTGGTTCTTTATTTAAACCCCATGTTTTAATGTCTTTCTTATATCTTGATTGTATCTGAAGATACAGCCACCAAGCTAGATCCACCCCTTGGGTCTGTAGTTGTCTAGATTTAAGTTCACCATTCTCATTTACAATATCTTTATAGAATACAATTTTTTCCAGATTAATAATGTTTGGATATATTAATGCTTCCGTTGTGGAGAGCCAGACTGGTATTTTCATGTAATGTTATAATTTAATTTTTTCCCATTTATGAAGTAACACATTCCTCACATAGTGCCTCTGAAAGTATCTATGCACCATACTCCTACCATACCAAAGGAAAGCATGCCAACCCAATTGGAGATCATGTCCCTCTAATAGTAATAGCCTTCTATGTTTCAAATTTATCCATTCTTTTAACCATATAAGAACTGACGCCTGATAGTATAATTCCCAGTCTGGAAGTCCAAAGCCCCCATTGCTTTTAGATTCCTGCTACATTTTCAATTTTATTCTTGCTTTTTTACCTTGCAATATATACTTCAAGATTATTCTATTTAGTTCGTCAAAAAAATTCTTCTCTAATTTTATCGGTATCGTTTGGAATAGAAAAAGTAATTTTGGTAGTATATTCATTTTTACGGAGCCTCCCTATCATAGATAATTGTAAGTTCTTCCACCTTTCCAGACCCAACTTAATTTGTTGCATTAGTTTTATAGTTGTCATCTTTGATTGTCACACGCCTTGCTGTTAGATAGATGCCTAGATATTTAACCTTCTTTACTATCTGCAAACCTATTTTCTCTGTCAATTCCTTTTTTTGTTTGTCTGTAAGATTTTTGACTATTACTTTGGTTTTTTCTTTGTTTATTTTCATCCCTGCCATCTCTCCATATTCCTCAATTTTCCTTACCAGTTTGGGACCAGTTTCTAATGGTTCTTCTAATATTAAAACTAAATCATCAGCAAATGCTTGTAATTTATACTTTTCCTTTTTAATTTCCATTCCTTTTATTTCTGGGTCTTGTCTAATGTTTCTGGTTAAGACTTCTAGAGATAAAATGAATAGTAATGGAGATAGTGGACAGCCTTGTCTCGTTCCTTTTTTAATATTAAAGCTTTCTGTCACATCTCTATTACTTTCACATTCACCTTCACTTTAGCTTTCTGTTGTGTGTAAATTGCCTTTATCATATTCGTAAATTTTTCACCATTATCTTTGATCAAACATAAGCTAAATATCATGGGAAAAGACAAATTGGCACAACAAATAAAAAGAACAAAGCAAAACTTTTTCAAAAATGCTAATAAACTTGGAAGATGGTTAGCCTACAGATTGAAGAAAGAAAAAGTGAAGAAATGGATAAGTAAATTGCAGGACGAGGAAGGTACATTACATTGTCAACTGGAAAAGAAAAAAGATATAATACATGATTTCTATAAAAAGCTATATGATTATGAAAAAATACCACAGGAAAAAATAACACAATACTTGGAAAAAGCTAATTTACCAAAAATCCCAGAAATGTTGAACGAAAGAATATCAATGGCAAAACTAACAGAAGCAATTAAAAGACAAAAAAAATAATAAAACTCCAGGACCAGATGGTTTACCAGTAGAAATGTATAAAGAACTGCAAGATACCTTGAGCTTGTCAATGTTAGAGGTGTATAATGAAGTCCTATTAGAAGCCAATTAGAACAGCGGTGGGCCATCTGGGAAAAAGAGGCTTTTGCCATCCGGTGGGCCCTCATGATATGGCGCCATCTCCTGGAGGGTGAAGTCCTATTAGAAACCAAAATACCAGACATGTGGATAGAGGTCTACATTTCTTTGATCCCAAAAGAAGATTCAGATACAACACAAATAAAACACTACAGACCAATTTCGCTATTAAACGCAGATTACAAAATTTTCGCATCAATAATTGCTGAAAGAGTAAAAAGATTTCTAATTGAGTTTTTACATTCTGATCAAAATGGGTTTCTACCCAAGAGGCAAATTAGAAATAATGTTAGAATAATTCTGGATACATTAGAGTATTATGAAATACATAATGAAAAACAATTAGCACTAATTTTTTGGATGCTCAGAAAGTGTTTGATAACATAAATTGGCAATTTATGCTGCAACAATTAAAATCCATAGCTATTCTTTGAAAGAGATAACATCACTATGCAATTTTTGTTACATTCCTAGCCCAAAGTTAAACTCCGCTAACTTCATCTTGATCAGGACTGATGGCAAAATTGTATTCTCCATCTTCTCCCATTACAAGTTTTCCCATATCTGCAAATGGTCTTGCCTCAGATGGGCTGTGATGGTGAAGCAGCAAAACATAGGACATAAAACATAGAATAATAAGAGTTTGAAAGGACCTCAGAGGTTTTCTAGTCCAACCCACTAATCGAGCAGGAGACCCTATACCAGGGGTCTGAAACCTTATACACTTAAAGACCCACTTTGGTCCAGTTCCCACAGAAAAGAAAACACCAGGAGCCACAAAACCTGGGTGAGCATGGCCAACTCAACGTCACTCACTCCCACCCAGTCACATGACCCCCACAGCCATGCCTACCCAGGTTTTGTGGCTCCTCTCACCCTCTCTCTCATTTCTCTTTCTCTCTCCCTCTCTGTCTTTCTCTCATCTCTTTCTCTTTTTCTCTCTGTGTCTCCCTCTCCCTGCCTCTCTCTCATCTCTCTTTCTCTCATCTCTCTCTTTCCCTTTTTCTCTCTATCAGCGGGCAGGCCATGGAGGGGGTATTGGGCTTCCCCACGCCCCACGCCAAAGGAAAGCCAGCTGGGCTTCTCCTTCCCTCCTATCCTTCCCTCTTCCCCCTGCTCCCTTCCCCCTACTCAGAGGAGCGCGTGCTGGAAATGCATGTTGGGGTGACATCGGAGAGTGTCTTCTGACCCTCCGGCACTCACCCACAACTCTCTGTGCTCCTCCAGGCCCGGCTTGCTGAGGGGGGAGCAGCCCTGATGCCTCTGCTGCCACCTCCCATAGCCCCAGCCATCACTGCCCAGGGAAGGCACAGGAAAAGAAAGCAAGCAGAAACATAGCTCTTGCTGGGGCAAAAGAGCTAAGATCGGGGAAGGCACAGGCAACAGAAAGTGGCACGTTTCAAAGGCGGCAGCTTGCGTCTGGAAGTGCCAAACAGCATCCCGTTGTGAGAGCTGGGCCACGCCTCTCCACCATCCAACTCGCCAATGGGGGCGCTTCTGCCGGGCCATCTCCCCCTCCCACTGGGCTGTTGTGCTCGGCACTCGCTGGGGGAGGGGAGCACTTCCCATGCTGCCCCTTTCTTTCTCTTGGCCCCGCCGACAAGGGATGAGGAAGGCCAGGCTTGGGGGATGGCCACCACCCCGCAAGATGCGCCCCTGCTTTCTCTCCCAGCCCTCTTTGCTGGCGGCAACAGCAAATGTACCGCAACGAAGGCGGAATGCTGTTGCTGCGCAAAGGCAAGTGCAGGGGTGCTTCGCTCCCACACTAAGGCTCCGGCCATGCCACTGCGGCAACAGGGTGATGGCTCTTTCATCCCTCTGCCATGACAGGGTGACAGGGAGCCACAGCAGAGGGCCCAAAGAGCGGCATGCAGCTCCAGAGCTGCAGGTTGCAGACCCCTGCCATATACCATTTTAGACAAATGGTTGTCCAGGTCTCTTTTTGAAAGCCTCCAATGATGGAGCACTCACAACTTCTGAAGGCAAGCTATTCCATTGGTTGATTGCTCTCACCATTAGGAAATTTCTCTTTAGTTCTAGGTTGCTTCTCTCCTTCGTTAGTTTCCAACCATTGTTTCTTGTCTTGTCTTTTGGTGCTTTGGGAACTGTTTTGACCCCCTCACCTTTGTAGGAGCCCCTCAAATATTAGAAAAGTGATATCATGTCTCCCCACTCCTTTTTTTCCTTAGACTAGACATACCAAATTCCTGTAACTGTTCTTGGTATGTTTTATCCTCCAGCCCCCTAATCATTTTTGTTGCTCATCTCTACAGTCTTTCCAGAGTTTCAATATCTTTTTTATATTGTGTTGACCAGAACTGGATGCAGTATTCTAAATGTGGTCTTTCTAAGGCTTTGTAAAGCAATATTAGAACTTAATGTGATCTTGATTCTATCCCTTTATTAATGCAGCCTAGGATTGCATTGGCATTTTTGTCTGCTGCCACACATTGTTGGCTCATATTTAAGTGATTGTCCATTAGGACTCCAAGATCCTTCTCACAGTTACTGGCATTAAGCCAAGTTTCACATAGTCTTTACCTATACTGTTGGTTTTTCTTGCCTAAGTGTAAAACCTTACTTTTATCAATGTTGAATTTCATTTTCTTAGGTAGGGGCCCATGTTCAATTTGTCAAGATCTGTTTGGATCTTGAGCTTGTCTTCTGGGGTGTTGGCTATTCCTGCCAGCTTAGTGTCGTCTACAAATTTGATGAGTTCAATTCCCTCGCCTAGATCTTTTTTGAAGATAATGAAGAGTGCTAGGCCTAAAATGGAAGCTTGGGGTACCCCATTGCTTATTTCCCTCCATGTGGATGAGGTTCCCCAGAGGACTACGTGTTGAATATAATTTGTCAGCCAGTTACAAAGCCACCTGATGGTGGTGGTGTTATCTATTCCATGTTTTCAAGAATGTGAGATAAATATTTGAAAAAGAGCTGTAAATTCCTGGAGAATGACTGTAAGAAGCTTCCCATGAAATGCTGAATCAATCTGTTTCAGATTGTAGTGGTGATTTGAAGAGGTTGCATTATTCAGAGTACCTCCAATCCAGAATAATAGCAAGAAAAACACTGAATAAAGGCTCAAATTATAATGTTTTTTTTTTTATGTTTCTATGCAGTTTCATAGGTTCCTGAGAAACTTCCAACATCACAATATTTCCAGAGATGGGATTTCTTTTGTTGAAAATGGAGAATCAGATGCGGGGGTGAAAATTGGGAGTGTAGAAAGACAAGCCTCCTCGGAAGTCAAGATTTCTGTCAATCAAAGTGCCATCCAATGGCCAACTTTATTTAACAAAGTAGTTGAGGCTGCTTGGATTTTGCTCTTCTATTTATCTCCATATGTGGAAATTTTTCTGCTCAGAAATAATTCTTATTGAGGCCAATTGAGATAACTTCCAAATAAGAGAACTTAAAGCCTCATTAATTGATTAGATATCATTTTACTTTAGAGGTTTTACAATAATCTATCACACACTGGAACCTGCCGCATTGTATTGCTTTTATTTGCAATCTACATTATTAAACTGGAATATGTTGCCATAATTTATAAATTATCTTGTTTTCAGTAAGAAAAAATCCAGAATGTTTATGGAGATTCTCAGTCATCCAGGTCATGGTTGTGGCAAAGGTGCTTTTTCAAAAGGCACCTGGACTTTGTTTTCCCTTGAAGATGTTTCGCTTCTCATCCAAGAAGCTTCTTCAGTTCTGAATGAATGGTGGAGAATGGAAGGATTTGGAACTGCTGAAAAGACAGTGTTGTAAACAGGATATAGATTCAGCAATAGCAGCAATAGTGCACCCATTTGCACTATTCAGGTGACCCTGAGGGCACAGATAAATTCCAAGTGGCCTCAACAATTCTCAGAAAGACTGCTAACGACCAGATGACTGCAAAGAGCCGAGGTGGTGCAGTGGTTAGAGTGCAGTACTGCAGGCTACTTCAGCTGACTGCTAGCTGCAGTTCGGCAGTTCAAATCTCACCGGCTCAAGGTTGACTCAGCCTTCCATCCTTCCGAGGTGGGTAAAATGAGGACTCAGATTGTTGGGGGCAATATGCTGACTGTGTAAACCGCTTAGAGAGGGCTGTAAAGCACTATGAAGCGGTATATAAGTCTAAGTGCTATTGCTATTGCAAGGAATATAAATCCTTCCATACTCCACCATTCAGTCAGAACTGAAGAAGCTTCTGGAATGAGAAGCAAAATGTCTTCAAGGGAAAACAAAGATCAGTTGTCTTTTGAAAAAGCACCTTTGGGAGAAAATCCAGAATATGAAGGGTTTAGCCCACTGAATTGCATAAGAGAAAGGTGTCATTAAGAATGTGGTGAGGGAAATGAGGGCAGCTAAAAAAGTCATTTACATATGATGATACAATGATTAGTTGTAGGAGAGAAAGATAGGGACTCTAGAGTAAGCTAGATGTTGGAGGTTTCCTGAGAAAGCAAAGATGGAGAAAATATATATATATGTTATAGCATTCTCATACATGCCCTAAGGAGAAACACCTTTTGCAATGGAACTACTTTCCTTTGGAAAAAAGAATAAGGCCATGAGTCTGTTTGGGATCTACAATGGAGATTGATAGAGAAAGAGAATGACCTTTCATTTGCCCCTTGCAAGTAGAGTAATTAAAGTTCATGCCACTACTCCTTGACTCATTTTGCTCAATCTGCTCCTGAGCTTCTGGAAGCCAGTTGATTTCAGTAAATCCTTCTAATTGATAAATTGCCCTGACTAATCTTTTTGTTTATGTTTAGATGGTGCCTTATTCAAGATGTACAGAAAGGTGCTCCCCAGGTTACGCTAAGCTTGTGAGAGAGGGAGCCCCAGTTTGCTGCTACGACTGTTCTCTGTGTATGGAAGGAACATTCTCTGGGCAAGAAGGTACAGTAGGTGGCTCCAAAAACAACAAAAATCAGTATACAATCATTATTCTCTATTGCTTTTTTGGGGGGGTATTTGATCAAGAAGCAAGAAAAACGTTACATTTCTTGAAGGCATCCACAAACTTTTCAAAGATTGGGCACTATCACCAAATTTTGTATGATGATGTGAGCATTAAAATAAATAATGATAAAAGAGATTATGCCGAATACTTGGGCCGACCGTAACCCTCTCAAAATAATATGGAAAGGACAAAAAAGGAAGAAAGGTAGATGGACATTGAATCCACAAATTTTAAAAGAAAAAGAATATATTCAAAAGATATTAAAAGAATTGGAATTATTTTTTAGAGATAACAAGAAACACCACCATTACAAAACCTCTGGGACACCACGAAAGCTTATTTAAGGGGGATTACAATAGCATATATTGCAAAAAGAAATAAAGATAAATGGAGAGGTATAATATGCTGACTGAGGAAATTAAAAAGTTAGAAAATCAATTACAAATAGATCCTGGAGACAAACAAATTAACAATAAAATGGCCCTGGTTAAACATAAATTAAATATTTGGGATCAAAAGAATTGGCAAGGAATTTAAAATTTGCAAAACAAAATTATTTTGAACATGCTAATAAAATGGGGAGGTGGTTGGCTTATCAATTAAAAAAAGAAAGAGAAAAAAGAATAATACATCAGCTGCAGAATGAAAATGGAACTGTGGAGAGTAATATGGAGAAGAAAAGGGAAATTATACAAGGTTTCTTTGAAAGACTTTATAGACAGGAAGAGATAGTACAGGGGAAAATAAGTGATTATTTGAGGGATGAAACTGTGTTCTCATTGAGAGAAGAAAAAAGGGAAGTACTAAATAAGGAAATAACATTATTTGAACTTAAAGAAGCAATTAGGAAACAAAAAAGTAATAAGACCCCAGGACCAGATGGGTTGCCAGGGGAAATTTATAAACATTTAGGAGAATCGGTGGAATTATTATTATTGGAAATATGCAATGAAGTCTTAAGGGAAGCAAAGGTACCAGAATCATGGAAAGAGGCGTATATCACCCTGATCCCTAAAGAAGGTACTGACAATAAACAAATTAAGAATTACAGACCAATCTCATTGTTAAATTCGGACTTTAAAATATTTATGAACATTATGGCAGAACGGCTAAAAAAAATACTAAATGAGAAGATACATACAGACCAAAATGGATTTCTTCCTATGAGACAAATTAGAAATAATACTAGAATAATAATTAATATATTGGAATATTATGAGGCACATCCAGAGAGACAAGTGGCCCTTGTCTTCCTGGATGCTCAAAAAGCCTTTGACAATGTGAATTGGAAATTTATGGTCCAACAAATTAAAGTCATGAAATTCGGAGACAAATTTGAAAAGATGATTGAGTCGATTTATTCTATGCAAAAGGCAAGGGTAATAATAAACGGGGAGACCACAAATTTTTTTCAAAATAATGAAAGGAGTTAGGCAGGGTTGTCCACTGTCACCTCTGCTCTTCATTCTGAGTCTAGAAATATTATTACAAAGAATTAGATTAAATGTGGAAATAAAAGGAACTAAAGTTAAACAGGAAGAATACAAAGTCCAGGCATTTGCTGATGATATAGTATTTGTCATAGAGGACCCACTGGAAACTGTACCGTAATTATTGCAAGAGATAGAAAAATATGGGGAGGTCGCAGGCCTCAAAATTAACAAAGAGAAAACAAAAATGTTAGTCAAGAATTTATCGGAAAAACAAAAGGTAGAAATTGAGGAAAGAATGGAGCTTCAAATTGTAAAAAAAAAGTGAAATATTTAGGTGTTTGGCTAAGAGCAAGATGCTCAGCATTAAAAAGGATAACTATATGAAATTAATACAACAAATAGGGAAAGACTTAGAAAGATGGGGGAAGTTACAACTGTCATTATTAAGGAAAATCTCAGCAATCAAAATGAATATCTTACCAAAATTGCTTTATTTATTTCAAACGATTCCTATAAAACTAGACAAGAATTTTTTTAAAGATTTAAATAAGAAGACTATGAAGTTTGTATGGGCAGGAAAAAAGGCAAGGATAAAATTAACCTCACTACAGGATAGTAGAAGCAGAAGTGGCTTTGGACTCCCTGCGTGGGAGAATTATTACAAAGCAGCAAGTCTGGTGTGGGTCAGGGAATGGATAAATTTGAAAAACAAGAGAATTTTAACAGAAGAAGGACATGATCTTTAGATGGGGTGGCATGCATTCATATGGAATGCCAGAAATAAAAAAAAACATATTTTCATAGACATACACTACGAGATTCACTGATACAGACTTGGGAGGGAATTAGAAAGAAGCATTATTCTAAAATACTGGGCTGGCTATCCACTATGGAGGCTATGATTCACCCTAATACAATAGACATGGGCAAAATGTTAAAATATAATGAAATTTTGGACAATGAGGGGAGATTAAAATCCAACCAAGCATTAAAGGAGCAGGGAATAATAATAGATTGGTGGCCGTATTTTCAGCTACAATCAAGATACAAAAAAGATTTAGAGGAACTTGGATTTGAACCAAACTCAACACAATTAGACAAATTATTAACAAGTCCGGAAGAGAAAATATTATCTAAAATATATAAGTTCTTGTTAAACTTTGATTTGGAAGAGGAAATTGTAAAGGGGCAAATGATAACATGGGCTAAAAATGTGGGACATGATATTGAGCTAGAAGATTGGGAAAAAACTTGGAAGGAAAATTACACATTAACAAAATCTGTTGCATATAAAGAAAATCAGTATAAAATGTTCTATCGGTGGCACTTAGCCCCAGCAAGACTTGCAAAAATGTATCCCAATATAAACTCTAATTGCTGGAAACGTAAAAAAGCGCAAGGTACCTTTTTTCATGTATGGTGGCTCTGTCCAGAAATTAAAAAATATTGGATTAAAATACAAAAATGGTTAAATAAAATTACGCAATGCAAAATAGAATTGAAGCCTGAATTGTTTCTTCTGGGGATCATTAAAGGAAAATATCCTAAAAATATTAAATATCTGATTATCCATATTATCACAGCAGCGAGAATTGTATTTGCACAAGCTTGGAAAATGTTCACTATACCGACAGAGGATGTAATAATCCAGAAAATTTTTGAATGTGCAGAAATGGACAAACTTATTATAGAATTAAATAATAAGGAAGACTCGGAATATTACTCAACTTGAGAAAAGTGGTATCAATGGATAGAAAATAAAAATAGGAAAGATATAGATCAAAATAAGACATAAATTGTATTTATATATATTTGATCAAATAGGAATATCTGAGAATATAAGAATAGAGTTAAGATCTGTGTACTGTCATAACGATGTTGAATTGTTCAATTTTTATGGACGTATTTTCATCACAGAAGTATTTGCATATTTTAAATGTTAATAAAGGTTTTTTAAAAAATTAAAAAAATAATAATGAAAGGTTGCTGCTTTCTATTGAGTTGTTACTTTCTTGCTTGGTTTTGGGAAAGAGGACAAGTTTTGAGAGCTGATAATCACATTCATCTTCAGCCTTTAAAAAGAGAGTTGATTATTTTAACTAATGTTATGTCATATGAATATCCCTGGGCAGAAATATTATATTATTCCTTGAAAATAAAGTAATTGATTTCTGATGTGGTTTTCATGCTCCTACAGCTGCAGAAACAGATACATGCTAACCATATTTTTTTCAGATGCAGTCCATTGTGAAAAGTGTCCAGATGACCAATATTCCAATAAGAAGCGAGATCAGTGTGTCCCCAAATGTATAAGCTTCTTATCCTATGAAGAATTGTTGGGACTCATTCTGGCTTTCTTTGCCATTGCTTTGTCCCTAACCACCGCCTTTATTCTGGGAATCTTCATTAAATACCGAGACACTCCCATAGTCAAAGCCAACAACTGTGAACTCACCTACATCCTCCTGGTTTCACTCCTGCTTTCTTTCTTGACCTCCCTTCTATTCATCGGTCGCCCAATGAAAATGACCTGTCTCCTTCGACAAACCATTTTCAGTATTGTTTTCTCAGTTGCAGTATCTTCCTTGCTGGCCAAGACTGTAATGGTGGTGGTGGCCTTTCTGGCCACAAAGCCAGGCAGCAGCATGAGGAAATGGCTGGGGAAGAGTCTGGCCAACTCTATTGTTTTATCCTGCTCTGGTATTCAAGTAGGCATCTGTATGATATGGCTGGGAATCTTTCCCCCATTCCCAGATTCTGACTTTCATTCCCAACCAGAACACATCCTGCTGCAGTGCAATGAAGGCTCTGTCACCATGTTCTACTCTGCTCTTGGCTACATGGGTTTTTTGGCTGCCATCTGTTTCTTGGTGGCATTTCTGGCTCGAAATCTGCCAGGGGCTTTCAATGAAGCCAAACTGATCACCTTCAGCATGTTGGTTTTTTGTAGTGTTTGGATCTCCTTTGTTCCCACATATCTGAGCACCAAGGGAAAATACATGGTAGCCGTGCAGGTCTTCTCCATCCTGACCTCTGGCCTGGGTTTACTGGGCTGCATCTTTATCCCCAAATGCTACATTATTATCCTGAGACCTGCCATGAACACCAAAGAACATCTGATGCTAAAAACACATTAAGGTTCCTTATGTTGGTGTCTATTTTTGTACAGTTTACATGCAGTATAAAATCACATACTTCGAAGTAATATTTTATGTGTTGTAGCTTATCTTTCTTCATGCCATGTGAATTTTGAATTATAATAATTGAATAGTAAAGTTTCTAAAACAACTCAAACTATTTGAATTAATCATATCCTTCAATTGTCACAATCTGAATTCATGTTAAATCATAACCATCATCAATGATATTAATAAAATTTCTGAAACCAGGCCAGATAAACTGTTACCAGGGGTGTTCTGATATGGTTTTAGATTAAATTAAAGACTATGGCTAATGATGATGTGTTTTTGTTACTATATAGGTTGGTGTTATATTTTATTTTCTGGAGTGATGTTCTGACTTTGTTTTAAAAAATAGTTAATTTCAAATACTGTATATATTTGATTGATCTCTTCTGGATGGATAATGTAAGATCACTTATAGATAGATAAATGTGACAGATAGATGGGAGGGAGGGAGGGAGGGAGGAAGAGAGAGAGAGAGAAACAGAGAGACAGATAACATTCTATATCCATGATTGCGAACCTATGGCACGCGTGCCACAGGTGGCACTCAGAGCCATATCTGAGGGCACACAAGGCGTTGCCCTATGTCAGCTCCAGCATGCATGTGCGCGCTGGCCAGCTGATTTTCGGCCTTCCGGAGGGCAGGGGAGGTCATTTTCGCTTTCTCCAAGCTTCAGGAAAGCCTCCGGAGTCTGTGGATGGCAAAAAACGGACCCAACAGGCCTACCGGAAGTTTGGAAATGAACTTCCGGTTGGGCCGTTGTGACGTTTTTCACAACCAGAAGTTCAGAAACGTCTTCTTAAACTTTTCCCCATTTTCATTGTCCAGAACAGCGAGGCCAATCCACGTCCATTGGCAATGTAGGAGCAGTGTAACAATCGCCAAGTGAGGAGGTTCTTGTTTTGGACTCATCCGATAGAAAAAATGAAAATGACGTTTATGCTCAGGAACGTGGCTGATGACTCCATAGTTGATCTAACATTTAATAGAAAAGATTGTGATTGTCTTGGTTTGGGGGAATAAAAATAGTGCTTAAATCTAAGACACATTTCTTCAACCTGTCCTTCAGTTTCAACCATGAAATTTCATCTTTTCTTTTCCTGTCTCATTTTCTATGTTCCTAGTTATAACCTGTTACTGATTTTCTTCCAAGATGGAGGAAACCCATCATAGTGTAAGCAATCTCGAAGCTACATTTGATCAGTGTTTCAACATATGGCAATATACCACTATAACAATTGCCTGCTGGACATTTTGTACTTGTGGATTGTGCAAGATGCAATCTGATGGGAAATAATAATAAGAAAAATGTCACATGGGCATGTTTTTATTATTTTTAGGTATAACTGGGGAAAGATTTCCTTGAAGCCATATTCCCATCCTCTTTTTTTTCTTTGATCACATTTCTTGAAATTTCTTTAGCTGTGGTTGGAATAAGGGGAAACAACTGTTGTATCACCCATTCTTTTGGAGAAAACTCAGTTGACCTCAATTACTGAAAGACAAAGAAAAGAGGCAGGAGAGGGACTGATAAAGGGATGCTATTTTCATGTGGCAGACAGGCTGCGAGAACTTCAGCTCATCTGTGGATAAAGGCCCTTAGTCTGAATCCAGTTCAGTAGCAAAAAGAGGAACCCTGAGAATCTGAGTATATATGAGATATGAGTATATTTAAGAATCCATGCTGTTTATTGCCAAGATGAAGATGTATTTGCATTTAGCAATAATGCAAGTACATGGCTAATATTCTGTTTCAAATACATGTTAAGCTCTATCATACAGTTCCTTTTGTTATATCCAGCAATTTCATCTTTTGGACTCTAGAGAATTTCAACCAATTAAAGGTCAGAATAATGAGGTTTTAATAGTATATAAATTCATTGGATGGAAACTAACCAAGAAGAGAAGCAACCTAGAACTAAGGAGAAAATTCCTAATGGTTAGAGCAATCAAGCAATGGAATAGCTTGCCTTCAAAAGTTGTGGATGCTCCATCACTGGAGGCTTTCAAAAAGAGACTGGACAACCATTAGTCTGAAATGATATAGGGTCTCCTGCTTCTGCAGGGGGTTGGATTAGAAGACCTTCAAGGTCCCTTCCAACTCTATTATTCTATGTTCTATGTTCTATTTACAAAGAGGATTGCGTTTCAACTTCCATTCATACCTGTTGTTACAATATTCATGACAGGGAGAGCCATGGTATCAATGTCAGCCAATGAATAGGCATAGCAACTAAGTCAGCCAATGAGAGCTTAAACACATTGTTAGAATCATGTATTAAGTGATTGGGTTTACTAATGTATACTTAAACCATTAATCTATGTTTGTTGATATTGCTTTAAATGTATTGTAAGCTTGTTAACTGCTATATAAGGAGAACAGGCTAGCTTGAGTCAGACCGACTCACTGCCTGACTGCCTGACTGCCTGACTGCCTGACTGCCTGACTTCCTGACTAACTAAAGAGAGTTCGTTTCTGCTCATGTTCCTGATAGAACTACAGAACAAACTACAGACGTTCAAGGATTCTTCTATTATATTTCAGTAGAAGATTTATCGGCTAAAGATTAATAGCGAAGTGCTAATTAACTGCTATATAAGGAGAACAGGCTAGCTTGAGTCAGACCGACTCACTGCCTGACTGCCTGACTGCCTGACTGCCTGACTGCCTGACTTCCTGACTTCCTGATTAACTAAAGAGAGTTCGTTTCTGCTCATGTTCCTGATAGAACTACAGAACAAACTACAGACGCTCAAGGATTCTTCTATTATATTTCAGTAGAAGATTTATCTGCTACAGATTAATAGCTAAGTGCTAAATTCTTATCTTCGTGTTAATATGTTTTTTTTTGGACATTGTTAGTTTAAGCAAGTAAATTATTTTTGAAGACTTTAAAGATCTCTATTTTATTGACTCTAAGATATCAAACTGCAACCCCACATTCTGCTGCGTATACTCATTTCCTTAACAAATAGGCTGTAAGTAAAATT
>QLTV01001508.1:6276-28685 GCA_003457575.1 Thermophis baileyi
CTTTTTTTCCTCCTGGGGGGGGAAACTTTGGAACCCACCCCCGGCGGGGGTTCCCCCCCCTTGCCGGGGGGGGGGGGTTGGGCTGCTGCTGCTTGCATTCCTGCTGCCCATGTTGGGTCTGGCTGGGCTCCCGGGGGCACTTCAGGGTTGGCTGAGGTCCCCTCCTCTTCCCCCAATTCTTCGGCTTCCCTCCCTGCAGGCAATGCGTACCTTTCGCGACCCCTCCGACTCTCCAGCGCTTCTTTCGGCAGATGCAAAGCTTGAGTCAGCAGGAGGTCTTCTTTGTCCTCCTCCTGCCAGGCCGCCTCACCTTTTCGGCGCCTGGCCGCAGTTACTCCGGAGGGAAGTTCCTCCAAGGCGTCCAGATGCCCCGCGACCATTTGGCTCTCACCGGCTTCACTTCGACCTGTGGCTCACACAGCCACTCCGACTTCTCCCAGCCACGACGGGACTGGGGGGGGGAGTGGACCCGGCCGCTCCCTGGTCCTCCTGGTCGTTGCCTTGGCTAGACATATTTTTCATAGTCCCCGCGGTAGAAGGTCTTCTCCGGGTTGGCTAATAAAGCAGATCTTGCTTAATGTCAGGTGTGCTTCCGTTCAAAATCCAGGAAAGAAAAACCCCAACTCCATAATGATAGAGAAGAGTACTTTTACTGAATGAGAACTGATAGCGACAGAATGAAAGCAAGATCTGAGGCAAAAACGCACGTAAATGCATATAGAAATAATCCCACATTCTCCTCTAGCTTCCCCCCCCTCCCCAATACCTAGCCTTCCCTCCTCCCCCCGTTTCTATGGCAGCCGAAGCAAGCAGGCAGCGTGGAGGCTGACACTCATATTCAAGTGATCATCCACTAGGACTACAAGGTCCCTCTCACAGTTACTGTTTTTGAGCCAGGTTTCACCTAATCTGTACTTGTACCTTTGGTTTTTCCTGCCTAAGTGTAAAACCTTGCTTTTCTCCACATTAAATTTCATTTTGTTGGATAGGGCCCATTGTTCAAGTCTGTCAAAATGTCTTTGGATCCTGAGCTTGTCTTCTAGGGTGTTGGCTATTCCTGCTAGCTTAATGTCATCTGCAAATTTGATGAGTTTCCATGATATTCACAGGTATTGATGTCAGGCTGATTGGTCTGTAGTTTCCTGGTTCCACCTGTTTCCCCTTTTCGAAAATTGGAACCACATCAGCTCTTTTACAGTCCTGTGACATTTCCCCCATGCTCCAGCTCTGAAAGATTTTGTTCAGTGGTTCCGAGATCACATCTGCCAGCTCCTTCAGTACCCTGAGATGTAAACCATCTGGTCCTGGCAGTTTGGACTCATGTAGAGTGGATAGGTGTTCTCTTACCAATTTCTTGTCTATTTTGATCTGCATTCCTGTTCTGTCTCCCACGGTACTGCTTTTGATAGGTTCAGCTATTTTTTTTCCTTTTGCATGAAGATAGATGCAAAGAAGGAATTAGGCAGTTCCACTTTCTCCCTGATGCCCATCAGCATCTTGTCTTCTTCTCCCATTAGTGGACCGATTTCCTTGACCTTCTTATTCCTTATATATTGAAATAAACTTTGTTATTTTTGGCATTTGTTGCAAATCTTAGTTCATTCTGAGCCTTAGCTTTCCTGACCCTATCCTTGCAGATTTGGGTTATTTGCTGGTTTTGTTCTAGTTATGCGCTCTTTCCTTTTTATACTTTTATCCCTCAGTTTGTGTAATCATACAAGTTTCATCTTGGGCCTCTGGTTTTTCTTTCTGTTGTATTGTGTTTGATTGGGGTTTTATAATCATGGTTTTGTGTCTCCCAAGCATCTTGAATTGTTTTTCTCTTTAGGGTTTCCATCTATGGAATCGTTCCTAATCTCTTTGACATATGCTCTTTTGAAAATCTAAAACACTAGTCATGAGTTTGTTCAATTACCTGTGCCCGCATTGTGCTGAATTCTAGTATGTCATTCTCCCCCAAAGTTCCTACAACTTCCACCCATTCAATAATTTCCTCCCTATTAGTAAGAATTAAGTCCAGTATAGTTGACCCTCTAGTTCCCTCCTCTACCTTTTGGATGACAAAGTTGTCAGCTAGGCACATCAGAAACCTCTTCACTCTCCCACTTGCTGCATACCTTGTTTCCCAGTTGATGTCAGGGTAGGTAAATTACTACAGTGGTGTGTTTCCTGCACACCTTATTCAGCTGATTAGCAAAATGTTCATCTACGGTATTTCCTCCGCTTGGTTGGGTGGCCTGTAGTATACATCTATAGCAGTGATGGCGAACCTTTTTTTGCTCGGGTGCCAAAAGGGCGTGCGCCCACACCCATAATGCAATGCCCTCCCCCCTGCGCATGCATGCACAACCCCCCTGCACTGCCCCCCCCACGCATGCGCGCAGGACTCACTGAAGCCTCCGGAGCCTGTGGATGGCGAAAACCGGATTCCAGCTGATTTTTGGCCTTCCGGAGGGCGGGGGGGGGCTGCCCTCCGGAAGGCCAAAAAAAAGCTGACATAGGGCAACGCCTTGCATGCCCTCAGATATGGCTCCACGTGTCACCTGTGGCACGCGTGCCATAGGTTCGCCATCACGGATCTATAGCAATGTCATTTCTTTTTCCTCTAATATTCACCCAAATGCATTCAAGAGGGCTTTCACCTTTGGTATCATGTATTTCTGTGGAGGTGTAGTGATTACATACAACTTCTCCTCCTATTTTGTTGGGTCTGTTTCTTTTGAACAATGTATATCCTTCTAGCAGTACATACCAGTCATGGGTTCCATGCCACCGAGTTTCAGTAATGGCAACAATATCTTACCTGCCCTCATGTACTAGGACTTCAAGTTCTCCGTTTATTTCTCATGCTTTGAGCATTAGTGCATAAGGATCTGAGCCCTTTATGGCTGACCACGTGTTTGCTCCCTGTGTCTCCTGTTTTATATCTGAGTTCCCCTTTCTTATCAACACTCCCTTCCTCATTGTCTGAATTAATAATCAGTGGGCTTTGTCATTTTGGCAAGCCTCTCTGAAATTTCTTTGATCTTAGCACCAGGGAGAGAACATACCTCCCACACTAGCTTGTCTGGTCTACAAACTGCTGATTCTGTTCATCTGAGAAGTGACTCACCAATCACTAACACGTCTTTTTTTGGGGGGGGGGGAATCTGAGCTACTTGAACATTGGAGGCCCTACTCCTGATGTTTGCATGTTTTTCTCCGGGGGAGGTTATGGAATTGATTGTTCAACTCCAGTGGTTGTGGGGACAGTCTTCTCATTCAAGGGCTTTTTTGGTTGTATGAGTAACATGCTGCCAACAGTCTTGCTCTTGGGGTTCATTTTTCCTGGTAGTTGCTCTTCCTTGCTGTGTTCAGTTTGGATAGACCTTTGCCCTTTACTAGGAGTTCCTTGTGTTCACAGACAAGTGCCAGAGTGGCTAGGCATACCTCTAGACCAGGGGTGTCAAACTTGTGGCCCGCGGACCGGATGCGTCGCGTGCTGGCTCCGCCCCCGCCCAGTTTAGCAAAGGGGAAAAAAGTCCCGATGTCACATGACGCTGCCGTGACGACGCGAGTTTCGACACCCCTGCTCTAGACTCTCCAATTTCTCTTCCAGCAATACAATCAATTTACATTTGGTGCAGGTATAATTTGAATTCTGCATGGGCAGGAATACAAACACAGCACATACTTTGCAGGATACTATAGTGCTAGCCTCTTGTCTCCGTGACTTTGTTATTGTCCATGCAAATGCTCCCAGTAAATTCAAGGCAAACAGAGTATTAACTAGTTTTTCAATACTGTAGTCTTTCTCTTGTGGGAAATAGGTAATTCAACAACCTTCTGTTAAGGATTATTCTTTTGTTCCCTCTTGGAAGCTAATGTGGCTAATGTTGAAATAATAATTGAATACAATGGAGTGAGGGCAAATTAGGTGTTCTTTTTAACCAATCGTATCACGTCTTTGTTGAAAAGCCTCTCACTCCCATAGAACAGAGTTTATAATGTCTTTGTCAGAAAGTCTCTCACTCCCACAGAACAGTTTACAATCCTCAAAAATCTGCAGCCTTAACTTTGCAGTTAGTGCAAAAAAAGGAATAGAAAAAGTAAATCCGAGCTTCTTTGATTCTTGATTAAGTTTGGAGTTAATGTAAAAAGAATAGAAAAGTAAATCCAAACTTTAGTCATTCACGTGTTTAAAAAGAAAAAAAAGTAAAATAAAATCTGCAAGCCACATGTCACAGCTGCATTCAACCGAGTAACTTCTTGCTTTGTTTCACCTTTTTTATGATGAGGTATGCATCAAGATATGCATTGCTCCTGAACTGGAGGCTGCAGGATTTCTTTATTTCTTTAAAACCCTTGGGCATGTCAGGGCTCGTTTTCATTCAGGTGCGGGGCGGTGGGGGGTTTGGAAGAACCTTCGGCGTCTCACCAGAGCTTAACAGTTTAACGGCAGAACTCCAACAATGTCCCCAGGGTCAGGGGAGATCCAGGACTGGGTATTGCCTGGGGCTACCGCTGCTGCTGCCAGCCTCTCTAGATAGGCCCCGTTGCAGAAGCCCACCTGTCAAGGAGCTTGGCCAAGGCCTTGCTTGCCGCCTGCTAAGCAAAGCATTTTTCATTGCAGAGAAAGAACAATGTAAAATACTTTTTCTGACATACAATATTGAAGAAGTACAATTTGTATTAACAGGTTAGTGTTTATACTGAATTTAAAAATATCAAAGTCTTTTTACAAGTAAAGCTCTTTTTAACAGTTCTATAACTGACACCCTTGTTCATTGTGATATATAAAATGTAGGAATAGCACAGAATTAATCTGCATACTTAAGTTCCTATTGTCTAGAGAGTAAGAGCATTTGATAAAAATAAATTTATGTATGAGTGTGAAATCATCTTGTAGCCAATGATCATATTATTTAATGCAGTCTGGTGCCATCCTGTATGTTAGGATTCCCAACTAGTAGTACACTAGTTGACAATGCTGTCTGGGAAATCCAGGAATTTAGTAATATCAAAGTATGTAGAAGACAGCAGGTTGAGGAATGCAGATTTACTGTTATTTTACAAGGACCAAAGACTGTATACCCTAATGAATTACATTAAGAAAATTCAAAAGTGGCACTGATACAGTACAATGGTTTTAAAGGCAAGTAATTATTTGATGTAAAAGACAGACATATAATACAAAGTATTGCATAAATTGCGTATGTATATTCCAGATGAAACGAGGTCACCTATGTAAGTTTCAATGAAAGAATAATAGTGTCTTAATAACAAAACCAAACAACTTGACAATATACAGTGTACCATCATGAACATATCTTTCATACTGTCCTTCAGTGCCATGCACAAGTTTCACTCTCAAGCTTGTTCTTTGTGTTTTCAACATAACAGATACCAATGTGACCTTCAAAAAATAATTGAGAACCTATACAACTGTTAATTGCATCTATATAAATCCTGGACTAATAACTGATTATCCTATCCTGTATAAAAGACAGCAATATTTTTCTGTTCCCTCAGTGAGGTAGAAAAGTTCTTAATATACAAGCCAGGTGCACATATCGATTTTCAAATGTTTTCTTGAATATTATTTCCAAAATCACATTTTTATTCCTTCTTGCTCACTGAGTTGTGACACAGTTTTCTTTACGCGTAAAGCTGTTAGTCTAGCTGCACCATTGGCATACCAGCATTCTCTCATAATCTTGGCAATTACACGTAATGCCTGCAAATAAAAACAACAACCAGGAAATAGTTCATGAGTCATTATTGGGTATCACAAACCAAAACATTTTAAACACATTTATACATAAATACAAAGTATGAGTCCATAATCTTAAACAGAACAATCCTGATATTCATAGTTCTTTTAATTCAAATTCTAAAATCAAAATATTGATTTTATTTTTTTAAAATATTGCTTTATTTTTAAAAGTATTGTAAAACTTAACTAAAGAAAAGAACTTACCTCACAGCTTTGCCATCTATTTGGAATACTGGGTCGTAACTTCTGTTCACAAACAATTCTCCTCATTTCCTCAACTGAAGGATCAGAAGGGACAAGGTCATAATATGGTAACTGATAATCTTCATGGATTCCTGAGATATATAAACATATATACAATTAAGGTTCATTTCTGACACTGATTGAAGTTAATTTGTTGTTTTTCTATTTGCACCTACCACCAATTGAACATCGACGAGCTATTTCAAAAAAGGCTAGCCCCATTGCATAAATATCTGCTCTTTTGAAAGATTCAAAGTGTTTCATGTTTATGGAATCATCAAGTACCTCAGGAGCCATGTACCTATGAATATAAAGACAAGCATATATATTATTTATAAAGCAATGCTTCTTGAACATTATTTACATTTTATTTTTTAAAGGCATCATAAGCAGCTGTAGCCCTTGGCCAATTCAATTCTAAAAGTAACATTTGTCTGAAGTATACAGTGCATTCAGAAAGTATTCAGACCCCCTTCACTTTTGTCAATTTTGTTATGCTGCAGCCGGATTCTAGAGTTGTTGAAATTCATTTTTTCCCCTCATTAATCTATACTCAGTACCCCATAATGACAAAGTGAAAACAGAATTTTAGAAATGTCTGTAAATTTATTAAAAAGAAAAATGATTACTTCTTTATTGCAAGTGGGCTCTACAAAGCTGGAGAGGATGACTCTTGAGGCTGCCCTAGAGTTGTGTTGTGCTATTCCTCCTTCAGTATCTTAAGAGATTCTTTGGGCCCTTGAGTAATATGAGGGGATGGAGGGAACTGAACTTTGAAGTTTTCTTGGCCCCGTATCAAATATAAAGTCTGAATGAAACAAGGAAGAAAAATAAATGACTGGATTCTTAGATATAATCTAGACTCAGCTGTATCCAGCAAAGTGATGGAAAAAGACAATTTATTTAATTTATATCCCACCTTATTTAATTTATATCCCATTTTTACAAATAACTCAAGGCAGCAAACATACTTAATATTCCTTCCTCCTCCCATTTTCCCCACAACAACAACTCTGTGAGGTGGTGGGTTGGGCTGAGTGTGTGTGACTGGCCCAAGGTCACCCAGCTGACTTTCATGGCTAAGGTGGGAATTGAACTCACGGACTCCTGCTTTCTAGCCTGGTGCCTTAACCACTAGACCAACCTGGCTAGACAAACTGGCAAATAGTGAAAAAACAATGTGAAGAATGAATCTGTATTTCTGAACTATCGGAGGGAATAAGTAGTGTCTCTGTAGGAGAGGAGGAGGGGCGCAAGATACATGTTTGTGTACGTGTTTGTATGATGTAATTATTGCATGTGCATCATTATTTTGGCGTCACTGGTTTGCTGCATACATTGTTGATCCTCACGGAGAGTCAAGTGAACTCAGTTGTCTTCCGAGTCAAGCTTTACTCCTGGTGACTTCATAAGACAATGTTTTCTTCTCACTAAAGTGATTTGTGAATTTGTTTTTCTGGGGTTGTTATTTTCAACTCTATCCTACAACTCTGGTATTCCCAGATATTAAGCATATCTGACCCTGCTTAGTTTTTTAAGATTAGTCAGGTTTGGCTATCTGCTGCCACCTCGCATGGCTACTTCACATACTGTATAAATATTATGTTCTTCTAATTCTGTTACTGACTAGAGTATGCTGTAAGATTTCTGGCAAAACAAGGCATTGAGAGAGATGGACAACTACCAGATTAAATGAACAAATAATTGGATTTCACTGTATCAGACTGCAGGTGAAGGTCTTTTTCTGACAGAATACTCTTCCATAAAGAAAACTGATTTGTCGGAGAAAACTAGACTGGAATTAAATGGTTTGTTTTTTTTAAAATGCATTTTGTCAGGTACCCGGCCTATGCTGGGTACTGGGCCTCCTCTGGAGACCACCGGGTGCAACCCCGTGGCCAGAGGAAACCCACACCGACGGTCCGCTAATGCGATCCATCGGCGCCATTTCGGACAGGAACCCTTTCGGGATCCTGCCCTGGACAAAACTAGGGACAGCACCAATGGTGTCTTGAGGGGTCCAATCCCCAAGAGAGGCCGCGGCTGGAATGGGGGCCCACATCCATCAACCCCCCTGAGGGAACCTCGGGCAGCGCGGGTGATGGCTGCGGCGTCCTCGGCCCTGCTAACCCTAGATTTGACCTGCTGCTTTTGCGGCAGCCGTCTCGTTACAATGAGGCGGAACCCGGAGGCTCGGTCCCTGGCATGCGGTAACGCTGGCAGGGGTCCCTCTGTGGAACATCATTAGCCCCCGGAATAGCTCGGCTGGAATGCCTGGCTATCCACGGTGACATGTTCCACATCAGAACCCGACTGGAATTAAATGTTATGATAAGCTTGCTACTATGTAATATTTCATCTGGAATATAAAGTAGCATAGTACATTCCAGATAGAAGTTTATCGGTCATTGGTTAAACCAAGGCCAATACCAATTTAAATTGAAACTTTATGCCTCATTTATATTTACAAGAATTTCCAAGATTAAAAAATTACATCAGCAGGTTACCAAGAATGTGTCAAGGTTCCGACTAACGAACCCAAACAAGTCAGCACTCCGACTCTGACAGAATGACTGAAAAATGCTAGTCCAAAGATTAGGGTACATCTTTCTTCTCCATTTTATTACTCTGTGGAGAAGAGGGTCACCTTTCAATCACTTATGCCTTCACACTTAAAGAGAAGGCACTGCTCAGCAGTTCTATAACACTTACTGGAGGAGAGTAAAGTAGGAAAGAATGAGGCACAGTATATTATTTCCTCTCATTTGTGAGCATGCAGCAATATGTTTATCTTTTATTAATTACTTTTATTCAATAAGTTAGGATGACAAGCAGTAACTTTCAAATGAGTCCATGCTCAAGTTGAGATTCCCAATTCAAGTTCAATATGAGGTACATATTATTATACTGGTTTTCATGATGTAGTAGCGAGTTTGTGAAACCTACAACAAGATTCTTTTTATCTATTAATAGAACTTAGAAGAAGCTCTGATCACAAGATTGGTCACATTACTGCAGGATTCTAATAGGTTCAACAGATGTTCTCCAACTGCTGTAGGAATAACTGCTCTCTTTAACATCTACTCATTAGCATGTCTTCAGGTTTGGATTATGTAAAAGAGCATCAGTTTACCTCTTTGTTCCCACTCTGTGATTTGGTGCAATATCTATTGTATCTGTAGCTGAATCGTGTCTCACTCCCAGCCCTAAATCTGCAATGCAACATGTTCCATTTTTCTTTACTAATATATTTTTTGATTTCAAGTCTCTATGAGCTATAGCTGGTTTACCTGAAATTAAAACACACAGAAGCACTATTAATTTCATCAAACAAATCAATCCTGAGTTCTAACTCAAGGCACAAAAGACAAAGCTCAAATTATTCCACTTCAGAAAAACTACATAAAGACCCAATGCTTTGGAGAAGACTAATGCTGGGAAAGATAGATGAGAAAGAGAAGAGGACAGCCAGCAGTAAGATAGAGAAACTCTGTTATGGTGGTGATGAGTGCACCATTGGAAGACGTGAAAGACCATGTTAGGGACAGATCATAATGAAGAAAACCTATCTGTACTGTCAGGCGCGAAAGGCCAGGTCCACACGTGAAAGTTCAGTTTAACTGATTTATTGCTAAAAGCCTATGTACAGAATTCTTCTCAACTAACCATCAGCATTTGGTCAGTTAGATAAGGGTGAATGGCATTTGGGGGTGGGTGGGTTTGGACTTAGTTAGTTTGCGACTACGTAATGATTCTAGGCCCGTGATGGCGAACCTATGGCACGCGTGCCAGAGGTGGCACGCAGAGCCTTCTCTGTGGGCACGCGCGCCGTTGCCAGCTGCTCTTCTGGTTTCTGGCGCCGGAAAACGGCCTGAAAACGGCCCAAAAACTGGCCCGAAAAACGGCCTGGAAAACAGCCTGGAAACGGCCCCCAAAATGGCCAAAAAACAGGCATGTGCGTGCCGGCCAGCTGGTCTTCGGGTTTCTGGCGCTCCAGCGCACGCACATGTACGTGCATTCCAGTTTGGGCACTCGGTGCCGAAAAGGTTCGCCATCACTGTTCTAGGCCGATTCCTCTCTTCACCTGTCCCCCTGGCTCTGCCAGTCCTTTTCCTACAGTATGCTCAGTAGACGTTGACAATGACTTAATAATAATAATCAATATATAATCAATTAATATACACTCCTTATTTTATTACATATTTAAATTCACATTCATATGACAATTTGCTTGGTATTGCTTTTCATAAATACTGCTTAATTTTTGAACAATTCTGAGATGACTCATACTTGAGATTCTATAGTCTATTTAAGATTGCATAGCCCTAAATTACCACATCAAATAAATAATGTATTTAATTAGTGCCTAGGTATTTTGACCATTGTATTTTCTTCATTGGAGAGTGATAACAATTTTTTTTATTTTTGAATACCATATCAATGGGACTTAATTTTGTGCAAACTCCAAAATATAATACATTTCAATCCTGTGTCAATATATCGTATGGTTTAACCTCCAGACCCCTTATGTTCTTTGTTGCTCTTCTCTGCACGCTTTCTAGTGTCTCAGCATCTTTTTTGTATTGTGGTAACCAGAACTGGATGCAGTATTCCGAGTGTGGTCTTACCAATGCAGTATAAAGGAATACTATCACTTCACATGATCTTGATACTATCCCTCTGTTGATGCAGCCTAGGACTGCATTGGCTTGTTTGGCAGCTGCAGCACACTGCTGGCTCATAGTTAAGTGATGGTTCACTAGGACACTTAGATCCCTCTCACAGTCACTACTGTTGAGCCAGGTACCACCTATTCTATATCTGTGCATTTGGTTTTTCCTGCCTAAGTGTAAGATCTTACTTTTCTCAGCACTGAATTGCATTTTGTTGGATAGGGCCCAGTGTTCAAGTCTGTCAAGATCCTTCTGAATCTTGAGTTTATCTTCTAAAGCAGGGGTGTCAAACTGGTAGCCCGCGGGCCGGATGCATCACGCACAAGCCACGCCCACCCCAGCTCCGCAAAGGCAAAAAAAGTCACGATACGTCATGTGACATCAACGTGACGCAGCGAGTTTGACACCAGTGTTTGAAAGTGTTAGCTATCCCCCCAGCTTGGTGACATCTGCAAATTTTATGAGTTCCCCTTCTATCCCCTCGTCTAAATCATTTATGAACTTGTTGAACAGTACTGGGCCTAAGACAGAACCTTCAGCTACCCCACTGCATGTTTCCTCCATTTAGATGCCATTCCATTGAGGATTAAACATTGAGTGTGGTTGGTCAGCCAGTTGCGAATCTATCTGGTGGTAATGTTTATCCCACATTTTTCTATCTTACCAAAGAGTAGGTTGTGGTCTAGTTTGTCAAATGCCTTACTGACATCTAAGTAAACTATGTCCACAGTATTTCTCTGATCCACCAATTTAGTCACTTTGTACTTTTACACTTTGAGGTACTAAGAAAGAGTTAGCTAAGGAACTGTCAATTTTGAAGCAGTATTTGGACTCAACCTGCAAAAGGGCTTTATCAGACCTTCAAAATCACCAGCTTCAGCACCTACCTTTTTTGTACCCAAGAAGCAAGACCCAGGTTCCACAAACCCAATTGGGGAGGTCCCCATGAGAACTGTCCAGGACTACAAAGCGCTTAATGCTGTGACGGTGAGAGACCATTACCCACTGCCCTTAATTCATGTATATATTTATTTACAGTATATCCCACTGTTCTGACCTAGGCCTCCTAAAGTAAATAACACGGCACAAATGGCGTCTCACAAACCTCTCTTTTATTTGTAAGCTGCTAATTATTCTCATTAGCAGTCATCATAAGTCCAAACAAAGTAAAGCAAGTCCGACTAAAGGCTTTACACGAGCCTTGCTCTTCTTTGGCAAACTGCCAAGAACCAATTTGCAGGAAAACTTGACAAGTTCAAACAGGAACAACAAAACTGGATCCAAGTTGCAATGACAAGACGAGAGATGAACTATGTTGCTTCCTGCAACTTACCCTTTCGTGTTCACCACTTATATAGCCTATGGGAGGAGCCAATTATCCCCAGGCCTTACTCCCGAGTAGTCCTTCTCCTCTATCACTGTTCTTGTCTGCTGGCAGCTCTGCCTCTACGCGTATGAGAACAGGCTCCTCCTCTTCCTCTGCCTTGCTCATGTCAGTCTCTGGAGGTTCCAAAGGTGGGACCACAACACCCACCTTTATTATTTTTACAAATAAATCAAGGCGACGAACATATCCAACACAGCTTCCACCTCCTATTTTCCTGACAACAATAACCCTGTGAGGTGAGCTGGGATGAGAGAGTGACTGGCCCAAGGTCACGCATCTGGCTTTCATGGCTAAGGTCAGAGTTTCTTCCTTTCTAGCCTGGTGCCTTAACCACTAGACCAAGCTGGCTCTTGGACTTCTTGGATACAATAATAATAGAGTTGGAAGGGACTTTGGAGGTCTTCTAGTCCAATGCCATGCTCAAGCAGGAAACCCTATACCATTTCAGACAAGTGGCTGTCCAGTCTTTTCTTAAAAACCAACAGTGATGAAGTACTCACAACTTCTGAAGGCAAGCTGTTCCACTGGTTAATTGTTCTGTTAGGAAGTTTCTCTTTAATTCCAGGTTGCTTCTCTCCTTGATTAGTTTACGTCCACTGTTTCTTGTCTTGCCTTCTGGTGCTTTGGAAAATAAGTTGACCCCTCTATTTTGTGGCAGCCCTTCAAATACTGGAACACTGCTATCATGTCACCCCTATTCCTTCTTTTCTCTAGACTAGCCATATTCAATTCCTGCAACCGTTCATGTTTTAGTCTCCAGGCCCCTAATAATCTTTGCTGCTCTTCTCTGCACTCTTTCCAAAGTCTCAACATCTTTTTTATAATGTGACGACCAAAATTGAATGCAGTATTCCAGATGTGGACTTACTAAGGTTTTATAAAGCGGTATTAGAACTTCACGTGATCTTGACTCTATCCCTCTATTTATGCAACCAAGGATTCAATTAGCTTTTTTGGCTGCTGCAGCACACTGCTGGCTCATATTTAAGTGATTGTCCACTAGGACTCCAAGATCCCTCTCACAGTTACTACTATTGAGCCAGGTTTCACCTAATCTGTACTTGTACATTTGGTTTTTCCTGCCTAAGTGTAAAACCTTACTTTTCTCTACATTAAATTTCATTTTGTTGGATAGGGCCCAGTGTTCAAGTCTGTCAAGATCCATTTGGATCTTCAGCTTATCTTCTGGGGGTGTTGGCTATTCCTGCCAGCTTAATGTCATCTGCAAATTTGATGAGTTTCCCTTCTATTCCCTCAAGTCATTTATGAAGATATTGAAGAGTACTGGGCTTAAAACGGAAGTTTGCCATACCCCACTGCTTATTTTCCTCTATGGAGATGTAGTTCCATTAAGGACTGCATGTTGAGTGTGGTTTGTCAGCCAGTTACAAATCCATCTGGTGGTGCTGCTGGTCTATCCCACATTTTTTTGGTTACCAATAAGTAGCTTGTGGTCTACTTTGTCAAATGCCTTACTGAAGTCTAAGTATACTATGTCCACAGCATTTCGTTGGTCCACTAATTTAGCCACTTTGTCAAAGAATGAAATAAGATTTGTTTGACATGATCTCTTTTGACAAACCCGTGTTGGCTTTTGATTATAAGTATACTTGCTTCTAGGTGTTCGCAGATCTGTTTTTTGATTATCTTTTCCACAATCTTCCCAGGTATTGATGTCAGGCTGACTGATCTGTAGTTTCCTGGATCTATTCTTTTCCCTTTTTTGAAGATGGGAACCACATCAGCTCTTTTCCAATCCTCAGGTAGTTCCCCGGTGCTCCAGGATCTTTGAAAGATATCGTTGAATGGTTCTGAGATATCATCTGCCAGCTCCTTCAGAACTCTGGGATGTAATCCGTCAGGCAAGGGATGGAGTGTACCTCACAAGTATTGGAAATAATATGTTCGGAAAACGACTCACTCATCTTCTCAAAAGGGCTTTAAATTAAAATTAAGGGGCCCCAATCTTCATGACCTTTAGAACCTAATTCCACGCAAAAACCACTAGATAATATAAGGAGGTAAGGAGCAAAGAGAAAGAAAGAAAGAAAGAAAGAAAGAAAGAAAGAAAGAAAGAAAGGAAGGAAGGAAGGAAGGAAGGAAGGAAGGAAGGAAGGAAGGAAGGAAGGAAGGAAGGAAGGAAGGAAGGAAGGAAGGAAGGAAGGAAGGCAGAACAAGGTAGAGAGTGATGGGATGGATGGAAAACCCAGTTATAAAGTAGGAGATACAATCTGTTCCTCTTTCCATTTTTTGTACTTATCCTCTTTGTATTTCAGTTTATCAGAGATCTTTGTGCAACCATGCTGGTTTCTTCTTGGATTTCTTGTTTTCCTTTTTCAGTGGTATTGTGCTGGACTGGGTTTTTATATTACATTTTTCAGAGTTTCCCAAGTTTCTTGAGTTGTTTTCCCCTTTAAGATTTTCATCCATGGAATCTTTCCCATGCTCTCTCTGAGTTTGTTAAAATCAGCTCTTTTAAAGTCTAGGACACTGGTTGGATTATGGTCTGTTGCTTGTGTTTGCATTATATTGAATTCCAATATGATGTGGTCATTCTCACCCAGAGTTCCGGCAACTTCAACCCCCTCTATCACTTCTTCTCTGTTAGTAAGAATTAGGTCCAGTATAGCTTTTCCTTTAGTTCCCTCCTCTACCTTTTGGATGACAAAGTTGTCATCTAGGTTGGTCAGGAATCCGTTCGATCTCCCACTTGATGCAGAGTGGTGGCGCAGTGGTTAGAATGCAGTATTGCAGGCTGATTCAGCTGACTGCCAGGAGTTCAATCCTTACTGGATCAAGGTTGATTTAGCCTTCCATCCTTCTGAGAGGTTGGTAAAATGAGGACCCAGTATAGCATTTCCTCCAGTTCCCTCCTCTACCTTTTGGATGACAAAGTTGTCCGCTAGTTTGGTTAGGAACCTGTTCGATCTCTTGATGTGGTGTTTGTCTCCCAGTTGATATAACGGTAGTTAAAGTCCCCCATTACTACTGTGGTATGTTTGTTACATACATTTGTTAATTGGTTAGCAAAAAGATCATTTATTTCTTCTGCTTGGTTGGGTGGCCTATAGTATATGCCTATGGCAATGTCATGCTTTTTTCCTTATATTGACCCATATGCATTCTGTTTTTCATCCTTGGTTTTGTGGATTTCTGTAGAGATGTAGTGATCTCTTATATATAATGCAACTCCACCTCCTCTGTTGTTAAGTCTGTTTCTTTTGTATAGTTTGTATCCTTCCATCAGTACATTCCAGTCACGAGTTTCATCCCACCAAGTTTCAGTAATGGCAACTATATCATACCTGACCTCGTGTACTAGTACTTCAAATTTACCCTCTTCGTTCCCTAAACTTTGAGCGTTTGTGTATAAGCATTTGAGTCCTTTATGGCTGACCCTGGGTATGCTTCCTATATCTCCTACTTTATATCTGAGTTTTTCTTCCTTCCCATCACTTACTACCTCATTGTTTGATTGCTTGTCTTGGGGTTTGTGCTTAGAATTAAGTCCTAAAGATTGTCCTAAAGATAGTAAAGATTGGTCACCCTTCCCCCTCATTTTTAGTTTAAAGCCCTTCTGATAAGTTGAGCCAGTCGTTTTCTGAATACATTCTTCCCAGTTCTTGTGAGGTGTAGCCCATCCTTTGCCAAAAGAATGTAGGTAGTGCAGACCATGGTCTAGGTATCCAAAGTTCTCTTGGCGGCACCAATTCTTAAGCCAGTGGTTTGTTTCTAAAATTCTTTGTTCTCTCATTGGATGTTGGCCTTTTGTTGGAAGTATAGATGAAAACACCACTTGTGCTCCTAATTCTTTAACTTTCTTCTCCAGCTGTTCATAATCTCGTTATTGATTATTTTAGTAAGGTTCTCAGCTACATCTTTGATTTTTGCTCCAGTGAGACAATATACTTCCCTAGATTGAATATCCGGTCTGCAGATGGCTGGTTCCATTCCCCTGAGAATTGAATCTCCTATCACCAACACTCACCTTTTTAATCCTAAGGCAGTTTTCATAGATTCCATAGTGCAAAAATTGGATCTTCACAATGCGTACAATCTCATTAGGGTCAAAGAGGGTCATAAATTTTTAACTGCCTTCGACACCAGGTATGACAAGTTTGAATACACTGTAATGCTGTTCAGACTGGTTAATTTTGGGGTGGTGGTTTCTAGATTTATGAACCAGATGTTTTCTGATGTAATTGACAGATTTGTGGTACTTTACCTCTATGAGATCCTAAACTACTCTGAAGATGAAAAACTGCACAACCACCATGTGTGGGAGATCTTTAGCAGACTGAGGGAAAATCACCCTTTTGCTAAATTAGAAAAATGTGCATTTGACTTGAAACAGCTAGACTTCTTGGGTTATTGCATTTCTGCAGATGGAATTCAAATGGATCCCCAGAAAGTACAAACAGTGCTTGAATGGCAAACCCCCCACACTGCAAAGGACATTCAAAGTTTCTTAAGTTTTGTGAACTTTTACAGAAAGTTTATCCCATGCTTCGTGCATAAGTTTAAGCCCCTAACATAGCTTGTTGGAAAAAAAAAAGGAGTCAAGTGTATTTGGACAGATGCCCAGCCAACAGCATTTGAGGAATTAAAACAACTTATTGTGCTCCAACCCCTCCTTCAACACTCCAAGCGATCCAAGAGATTTATCATCCAGATTGATGCCTCCCCTGTGGTTATAAGGGCTACTCTCTTACAAGAGGCACCAGGAGCGGGGAACTGCTTTTTGCATTGTGCATTTTTCTCAAAGGAGTTTCACTGCTCCAAAAGGGAACTATGATATTTTTAACAAGGAGTTATTAGCAGTCAAATCAGCTTTTGAAAAATGGAGACATTTTTTGGAAGGCACGTGTTAACCCACATAAGTCTATACAGGGCATAAAAATCTAGAAATACTGCAAAAGACCAAGCTGCTTTCCCCCAGGCAAGTGAAATGGAGTTAGTTTTTCTCCTGATTTCACTTTTACATCCAATATATCACAGGTTGAAAAAGTCTCTGCCAGACACGCTGTCCTATAAACTGGTATACCACACTCCAGTAGCTGCAAGCATTTTACAACCTTCTAATTTCTGACACGTACCTGCATGTCTAGTGAAAATGTTGGGAGCAACACAAATGCCCCGGGACTTAATTACTAGGCTCAAAGCACAGGAATCCCTCAACTAGTTTTCACAGACAGATGGATGACCTCCAGGGGGCCCCACCAGGTACCATAACCCCATTTTTGAGGGAGGGGCACTGAAGCACAAGGGCAGAATAGTAGGGCCTGAACCTTTGAGAAAGGTGGTTTTGCAGCTTTGCCACTATAACCAGACAGCAGGGCATGGGGGAGTGTTCAAGGTGTTACACAGAATGTAGAGACTTTTAGTGGCCTAAAATGGAACCTACAAATGCCACAATCAGAATCCAAAAGGGCTGTTACAACCCCTCCCTATGACACCCCCCCCACCTTGGCATATGGACTCTCTGAATATTATTACTGATTTACCCCCAGTCCACAGCTAGTGGGTCTTTTCACAAAAATGGTTCATTTCATCCCTTGTGAAGGGTTGCTCACTGCCAAGGAAACAGCTCAACTCTTTTGGGATCATCTCTTTTGATATAGAGGCATGGTGTCCAGACTAATCTCTGACAGGAGCAGTCAATTTGTCTCCAGGTTTGTTTGGGTTTTTTTTTTTTGTGGGGGGGGGCTCTGTTCCAATGTTTGAATGTCCAGGTTAGCTTATCTTCAGCCCAACACACAGCCATGAATGGTGAGGTTGAAAACACTAACCATATGCTCCAACAGTACTTAAAATGTTACTGCACCTACAGCCAAGACAACCAGCCCTCATTGTTACCCTTGGCAGAATTTTCCTATAGTAACTCTCTTGGCACATCAATTGCTATGACCCCCTTTCAAGCTTTGTATGGCACACATCCTAGAATTTACCAGAGAACCTGAGGGAGAAGGACTCCATCCCAGGAGCTGTGGATTTTTTCCCCAAGAACAATTTGTTGCCCAAACCCAAACAGCAGCTGGAACAGGCAAAGTTCATTAAACTAGACATACCTATACCCAACTCCTGCAACTGTTCTTCATATGTTTTAGCCTCCAGTCCAGGGGTGAAATTCAGCAGGTTCTGACAGGTTCTGGAGAACCGGTAGCAGAAATTTTGAGTAGTTCGGAGAACCGGCAAATACCACCTCTGGCTGGCCCCAGAGTGGGGAGGGAATGGGGATTTTGCAGTATCCTTCCCCTGCCACGCCCACCAAGCCACGCCCACAGAACCGGTAGGGAAAAATTTTGAATTTCACCCCTGCTCCAGTCCCTTAATCATCTCTGTTGCTCTTCTTTGCATTCTTTCTAGCGTCTCAACATCTTTTTTATATTGTGGCGACCAAAACTAGATGCAATATTCCAAGTGTGGTCTTGCCAAGGCATTATAAAGTGGTACTAACATTTTACGTGATCTTGATTCTATCCCTCTGTTAATGCAGCCTAAGACTGTGTTGGCTTTTTTGGCAGCTGCAGCACACTCCTGGCTCATATTTAAGTGATTGTCCACTAGGACTCCAAGATCCCTCTCGCAGTTACTACTATTGAGTTAGGTACCACCTATTCTATACCTGTGCATTTGGTTTTTCTTGCCTAGATGTAGAACCTTACTTTTCTCACCATTAAATTTCATTTTATTAGATAGCACCCAATGTTCCAATCTGTCGAGAGCCTTCTGCATCTTGAGCCTATCTTCTGGGGTGTTGGCTATTCCTGCCAGCTTGGTGTCGTCTGCAAATTTGGTGAGTTCCCCTTCTATCCCCTCATCTAAATCATTTATGAAGATCTTGAAGAGTATTGAGTGCGGTTGGTCAGCCAGTTACAAATCCATCTGGTGGTGATGCTGTCTAACCCACATTTTTCTATTTTATCAAGTAGTAGGTTGTGGTCTACTTTATCCAATGCCCATTAATTTGACTGCCTCAAGTTTGCATATGATGGTTTGTTGGTCTTCTGTAGGGAGGGTGCCAAATAGCTGGGCTAGTTCTTCCTCATCTTCCATAGGGTTGGCTGATGACTGTATCTTCGCTTTAATTAAATCAAGGGCATTATGCCTCCTGTTCTTATCTGAACCTGACCTTGGAGTTGGTGGAACATTCTGCTGTGTGGGTGGTTGCTGGCTGATGTGATGAGTTCTGGAGGTTATACTATCCTCCCTTGTGAGCTTGGCTCTCCTCCCAGAATTTAGCAGAGGCTGTATACTCTTGTTGTGAAAGACACGTACAGGCCTAATTT
The DNA here is from genome assembly GCA_003457575.1 of Thermophis baileyi. NCBI lineage: Eukaryota > Metazoa > Chordata > Lepidosauria > Squamata > Dipsadidae > Thermophis > Thermophis baileyi. The sequence goes on from QLTV01001508.1 coordinate 25,624, forward strand.
GAAAACCCCTTAAGAAATGTCTACTGTACAGGTACATTTAAAGATCATTGAAGGTGGTGGAGATGGCTAAAAGTCAATATTATTATTTCAAGACCTTGCCATGTGGGAAGCCAGGAAATTTCTCTAAGCTCACTGGAATGTACTCTGCGGTGCAGATGTTGTGACAGGGACTGTAGTACTTCTCTTATTTTTCTACCTGCCCTTGGATTAATTGCACTCTCAATCAGAATCCTGTGGCGTTTTAGGACTAGCTCGTCCATGGCAATTTTTGTACATGTGAGATCTTGTGCAAAGTAAGTATTGTAGGAAAGGTCTGGGGCAACTGAATTAGTGACTGACTCCATGACAGACCTGGTTACTTGCTTTTCCACTGTAGCCTTAAGTTCATCTGTGTTCTGACTAACATCTAATAGTTAATCAAAAATGGCAATTACTGTTTTATCAGTTATAAGGCAGTTCTTAGCAACCAAGTCTACATGCATGTTTAAATTATTTGTGGTTTTAAAGGTGTCCTCTCCTGTTACTCCTGTAGAAGCCTCATCTATATCTAGAGGAAGGGAAATCATCCACTTCCCAGTCACATTTAATAATTTCCAGAGATCTGGGTCATTGCCTTAAGCATTTTGGCATAGTCCTCAAGACCAAAAGTGACCACCTCCCCTTAGCTTTCATTTGCAAAACTAGACAAGGCCAAACTAGGAACCAAGAAAAAGTCCTTTTAAAATGCCTGATGGGAGGTAGCTCATATAGAGTCAAATGGAATAGCTCCCTCGAAGACAGGATAGCCTAATGGCTTCAATCAGAGGAAGGAATCATATATTCTTCAGCCCTCTACAACTTAGGGGCATACCCAGACCCAACTGACTGACCTGATAGAATGCTTGATGTATATAACAATCTCATAGTTAAGCTCCAATCTTTTGTAACAAAGGCAAAAGGCAGTCTGATCAGGAAGGGTCAACACTGTAAGAGATGGTTTGATCAATCCTGCATTGCTGCCAAAGCAGCACTACTGGAATCCTATACTACCCTGCTCAAGGCCAACTCACCAGATTCCACTCAAATTCTAAAAGAGCAGAAATGACAATATAAGGCCCTGCTCAGAAAAAAAGCAAGATCAGCACAAAAAGTGGTCTCAGCTAATCGAAGCCACAAAGTCCAAAAACCTCTCCCTATTCTGGCATACCACAACAAACTGCTCCAACAACAGCAACCCACAACTCCACTGTAGTATCCCCTCAAGTACCTGGGTACATCATTTCCAAGCCCTTTATTGTGACCCGCACACTGACACCTATGTGATGGATATATCACCATCCTCACTACCACAGTGGCCCCCCGTCACATGCAAGGAAGTAAAAAGTATCATCAACCAGTTTAAGTGTGGTAAAGTTCCTGGGAGTGACTGTATCCTCCCTGAGCTAATCAACTCCAACTCAAATTGGTGGGTTCCTATATTGGCATCTCTATTTTCATACATTAACCACACAGCATAATCCCAGAGGACTGGGGGGAAGCCATAATCATCCCCCTATACAAAAAGTGTGACAGGAATGACCCAGCAAATGATACACCAATTGGCCTATTAGCAAATTGTATGCCAGGTACTTATTTACCAAACTCTGAACCTGGTTAATAGAGGAGGGAATAATCAATCCAGAACAAGCAGGGTTTCAACCAGGAAGTTCTACTATAGATCACTGCCTAGTGCTCCAACATCTGGCAAATAAATATACAATCCACTGTAACCTGAACCTATATATGCAGCCTTTATTGATTTCAAGGCAGCTTTTGACAACATCTCAAGGGTAAGACTTTGGGACATCCTGAGCAGATCATACTCCATAGATAAAAGACTCCTGCTCCTAATTCATAAATTATACGATAAAACCAGGCTTAGAGTAAGATGCAACCGGGAAGGGGACCTTTCCAACTTTATCCAGCCCGTCACGGTGGTGAATCAAGGATGCATCCTTGCACCATTGCTTTTTAACATATACATCAATTCTCTGATCAAAACCCTCCACACAAGTAGATATCCACGCTCCAAAACTAGCCAACAGACATCTCCCAATTTTACTTTATGCTGATGATGCAGTTCTCCACTCCTTATCTTTTGTAGGCATAAAGTGGGCACTGAGAACCCTGGGATCCTACTGTAATGGAGAACAATTAATAATTAATTACGACAAATCTAAAATGCTAGTCTTTTCTAACAAAAGACAAAAGTACAAATGGACAATTGATTCCCATGAACAGGTCAAATGCTTTAAATACTTGGGTTCTCCCAAGATAACAGCCCAGGTAAATTATGTCTCTTGTACTGCTCAAAAGTGCTCACAAGCAATCATTAAATTTCATAGGCAACAAAGGGAAAATTATATCCCAGCAGCAGTTAAATTATTTACAGTGAAAACTGTTGCCCAACTATTATATGACATATAACATGGGCCATAAACAAACCTGAAGACTTACAGTTGCAAGAAAAAGTATGTGAACCCCTTGGGATTACATGGAGTTTTGCATGAATTGGTCATAAAATGTGCTCTGAACGTCATCTAAGTCACAACAATAGAAAAACACAGTCTGCTTAAAATAATACTACACAAACATTAGATGTTGCCATGGTTTAATTGAACATAACATGTAAACATTCACAGTGCAGGGAGGAAAAAGTATGTGAACCTTTGGACTTAATAACTGGTTGACCCTCCTTTGGCAGCAATAACCTCAACCAAACGTTTCCTGTAGTTGCAGATCAGACCTGCACAACGATCTGGAGTAATTTTGGACCACTCCTCTTCACAAACCTGTTTCAGTGTAGCAATATTCTTGGGATGTCTGGTGTGAATCGCTCTCTTAAGGGCATGCCACAGCATTTCAATCGGGTTGAGGTCAGGACTCTGACTGGGCCACTCCAGAAGGCATATTCTGTGCTGTTGAAGCCATTGTTCTGTTGAATTACTTGTATGCTTTGGGTCATTGTCCTGTTGCATCACCCATCCTCTGCGGAGCTGCAGTTGGCGGACAGATGGTCGGACGGTTTCCTGCAAAATGTCTTG
>QLTV01001508.1:67356-81129 GCA_003457575.1 Thermophis baileyi
CGCAATTAACATGGCTACAAATATTGGTGTAAAAACAAGATCCAAGCATACAGATCTAAGATATTTAAATGTAAGACAATGTGTACAGAATGGAATGATCAAATTAATATATTGTGAAAGTGAGAACAATATAGCAGATCATTTTACTAAAGCACAAAGTGGCATAAGACATAAAGAAAGTTGTGAAAGATTGAATATAAGATTGTAAAGTATTGTACATTAAAAACCCAAAGGGGAGAATGTCAGAATCATGTATAAAGTGATTGGGTTTACTAATGTATACTTAAACCATTAATCTATGTTTGTTGGTATTGCTTTAAATGTATTGTAAGCTTGTTAACTGTTATATAAGGAGAACAGGCTAGCTTGAGTCAGTTGGGGTTACTAATGTATACTTAAACCATTAATCTATGTTTGTTGGTATTGCTTTAAATGTATTGTAAGCTTGTTAACTGTTATATAAGGAGAACAGGCTAGCTTGAGTCAGAAGAGAGTTCATTTCTGCTCATGCTCCTGATACTGCTACAAAACTACAGAGAAAAAAACTACAGACGCTCAAGGATTCTTCTATTATATTTCTGTAGAAGATTTATCTGCTAAAGATTAATAGCTAAGTGCTAAATTCTTATCTTCGTGTTAATATTTTTTGTTTTGGACATTGTTAGTTTAAGCAAGTAAATTATTTTTGAAGACTTTGAAGATCTCTGTTTTATTGACTCTATGATATCAAATTGCAACCCCACATTCCGATGCGTATACTCATTTCCTTAACATCCCCCACACACTTTTTAGTATGAAATATATTACCATTATCATTCAAAGAATGGTGAACTGAATTCTACAGATTTGAGGTTCAATTCCTATATGTATAGTGTATGTATATGTGTGTGGGGGAGTAAACCATGTGGCCCAGGCATTTTCCTTATTTTTGTCTTTTTTAATGGCTTCACAAACTCCCCTTGAGGTAAAATTCCTCAAGAAGCTATCTTCTATTAGCATATCACAAAATTTGAATTTGAGTGGAGCAAAATCAAATCGAATCAAATCGAATCAAATCAAATCTTTGTTAAAGTCAAAGACCAGCATAAGGAAGGTAGGGTACAAAAGATTAAAAGCATAAAAATACATAAAAATAAAAAATACATATAAAAAGCTAAAAAATATAAAAATAAAAATCTAAAAAAGTCTAAAAGGAGGGTAGGAGCAGTAGATGGGTATAGTGGAGCATGGCAAATTAGATCTATCACAATACAGAGCACTCTAGAATGACAAAGTAGGTACTCCTTAAAATTGGTTTATAGCACAGATCATCTTCAGACAGATTTTAAGTGCTGCTTTGCAGAACCGGGTAACATTTTATGTTGTAGCAGGGTTGGTATCTGAAAGCAGTAGCGAGTTGTAAAATTGTCCAGTACACCCTGGGTATTTATGCAATAATAGTGAGATGAGGCTAGTACAAGTGTCTCTGTAGTATAAGTACTGGAGAAGCATATGCTCTGTTGTTTCTATGTGTCCAGAGTCACAGGGGCATTGTCTCTCCAGGTGGACAATCTTCCTGTATTCAAGGACAGCTGAAGGGAGGACTGGAGAGGAGAATTTATTTATTTGGTTGATATCCCACCACAATTGAACTGACTCTCAGTGGCTTACAAATATAATAAAAAGACGAGGAAAGGCTGACGTTGTGGCGACACGACGCATCCCCACGGGGCTCCGTGGGATCGCGCCGAAATTCGAACTGCAAGGAGGTTCTGATGGACCTAAGTCACCTCGCAGGGGTGATGAAGTAAGAGAGCACACCCCGTTGATCTCAGGGAGTCCGCAAACTCCCTGATCGATCCAGAGAAGTCTCTCAATCCAGCAGGAAGAAAAAGACGGCCATTGCGTGCCTGACCGAAGCTGTGACAGCTAACCGATGAAGAAAACGCGAAAGACTGAGGAACAGTGTGAATGATCTGGGTGAGAGATTTCTAACTTCTATTGAGAAACGAGCCCCCTGGAAATTAGCTGGGTGAAAGTGGGACCCAAAAAGGAGAAGGTAGAATTGTTTTCCTTCCACCACCCAAGAAAAGCGGTGAGCAAGCCTGAGAGCCATTTTTAAAACCGGAAAGAAAGACAAGAGAACTTCTTAAAAGAGTGAAAGAACTTTGAAACTAGGAAGCTGGACTGGGGACCTCAAATATAATATTGACTAACTTGGAAGCTTTTGGGGACTATAAAATTTGGACTTAGAGAACTTTTTTTGAAAAACTTGGACTGGATATAAAATAAAAAATAAAATAAAATATGTTACAATATAAATATAAACAATATAAAATAAAAAGGAAGAAAAGGGAGAGAAGCAGAGCAACAGTGGTGGATTACAATTTATATTTTCGCTTTCCTCTTGGATTACAATTAACAGTCTCATTTCTTCTTTTTTGTGGATTATAATTACGCTCCTCTGGGATTACAATTAAAAAAAAACTTGACATTTTTGGAGATTGAAGATAAGAAGAAGGAAGAAGGAAAAAGGTATACTGTAACATTGAATAGTTTGCCTGAACTCAAGCAGAAACTAAACAAATAAAGCAAACAGAAGCGGAGAACAGCAAAATATTTTCCTTCTCTTTTATTTTCTGCTCTGTGAACTCTCCCTCTGAAGATATAAGACAGTTGGTGGTTGAATTCTGGGGCTTGGTGGGCCTATGTGGATTACAAACTTAACAAGAGAAGAAGAGAATACTTTTTGAAGAATGAAGGGGTTAACAGTCTAATAATTTGTGGATTACAATTTATATTTTCGCTTTCCTCTTGGATTACAATTAACAGTCTCATTTCTTCTTTTTTGTGGATTATAATTACGCTCCTCTGGGATTACAATTAAAAAAAACAGTGACATTGTTTGGAGATTGAGAATAAGAAGAAGAAAGAAGGAAAAAGGGATACTGTAACATTGAATATTCTGACCCCTGAATAGCTTTGTAAAAGGGGAAATTGGAAGGAGATAGTGAAGTTGGCGATCAATACTGGGGCTGTTGGGGTATCGTAGTTATTATTTTCAATAATTGGTTTAAATTCATTAAAGCATTTCAAAATGAAGAAAACTGCATCTGCGCCATCATCAGCATCAGCATCATCAGCATCTAGCCCAGCAGGTCAAAGGTCATTGGACACTATGTTGCAGCAAGAGAAAATGAATACGATGCAGTCAGAGATGAAAGCTATGATTCAAGCCATGCATGAAGACATAAAGGAAAGAATAGGAAAAATAGAGGATAAAAGAGATTACGCTCCTCTGGGATTACAATTAAAAAAAACAGTGACATTGTTTGGAGATTGAGAATAAGAAGAAGAAAGAAGGAAAAAGGGATACTGTAACATTGAATATTCTGACCCCTGAATAGCTTTGTAAAAGGGGAAATTGGAAGGAGATAGTGAAGTTGGCGATCAATACTGGGGCTGTTGGGGTATCGTAGTTATTATTTTCAATAATTGGTTTAAATTCATTAAAGCATTTCAAAATGAAGAAAACTGCATCTGCGCCATCATCAGCATCAGCATCATCAGCATCTAGCCCAGCAGGTCAAAGGTCATTGGACACTATGTTGCAGCAACAGAAAATGAATACGATGCAGTCAGAGATGAAAGCTATGATTCAAGCCATGCATGAAGACATAAAGGAAAGAATAGGAAAAGCAGAGGATAAAATAGAGAATCTTCAACAAATAAAGACTAAAAATAAGGAAAGAATAGGAAAAGTAGAGGACAAAATAGAGAATCTTCAACAAATAATGACTAAAAATGAACAACGCATTCAGAAAGTAGAAGAGAAAGCTGAACAAACAGAGAAAAGAGTGGAAGAGGTTGATTACAGACTTACCCTGGCAGACAAAAGTCATGAGAGAACAATAATATCACTTGAGATGGATAAGGCTGATTATTACTTGCGGTTTCAGAATATCGAGGAAGAAAAGGGAGAAAACCTGGTGGAGATAATGGCAGAGCTGCTGGCAAATGCTTTAGAGGTGACCAAAGAAAAGGTACTCGCTGAGATGGATGAAAAATTTAGAGTCTACACCAGATATGCGACAAGAAACAGACTCCCCAGAGAGGTACACGTGAGATTCACTAAAAAAGCAATAAAAGCAGAGATACTACAAAGAGCGAGAGATTACCCTTTAAAATACAAAGGGAAAAAAATAGTAGTCCTAAAACAGATCCTCAGAAGAGTAAGAGAAATAAGAAAGGAATATCAATTTCTGACAAGACAGCTCATTAAGAATGGAGTAAATTTTAGATGGCTGATACCGGAGGGAATACTGGTGACCTGGATGGAGCAAAGACATAGATTGGATTCCATAGAAAAAGCAGAACAATTTCATGATCGCTATTTTGGATCACAAGAGGAAATGAGAGTAAGAGAGGAAAAAGAGGATAGACAAGAAGAGGAAGCCATAGGAGAGAGAGATACACAAAAAAAGAAGACGAAAGAGAGTTAGAGGAAATAGCAGAGAGAGAAGGAGCAAAGACAAAACAACAGAGAGAGACAAGAGCGACTAGAACAACAAAACCCATCTATAAGTAAAACCATGGAAGAAGAAATAAAATTACTGTCAATTAATATAAATGGACTGAATTCTTCTATAAAAAGGAAAATGATTTTTAGTAAACTAGAAAAATTAAAGTTGGATATAATTTGACTGCAAGAGGTTCATATTGAAAAACAACACAATAAACTATTGGAATATCCCAAAATTGGGAAACTACACACCTCTTTATCACAACATAAGAAGAGAGGAGTAGCTCTTTACATAAAAGAAACAATAAATGTTAAGCAAATTTTTACGGATGAAGAAGGGAGGATTTTGATGGTGGAGATAACAATGAATTACAAACAGATACTCTTGGTAGCAATTTATGCACCAAATAGCAATCAAGAGGACTTTTATGGTAAACTCCATAAGAAAATAATAGAATTGGAGTATGAAAATATATGTGTAGTAGGAGACTTTAATGCAATTGTAGATGCGGAACTGGATTATAAAACTAGGAAAGTAAATAAAAAAGCTAGGAAAACACTTCCAAAGGCTTTATTTAAAATGGCGGAAGAACTAGGTATCCAAGATGTATGGCGAGAGATACTGTACATCCTAAGGAAAATCAATATTCATTCTATTTAAATAGGCATATGTCTTGGTCAAGAATAGATATGATATGGATGTCAGCTGAACTAAAATCTAATGTACAAGAAATAAACATAGAAACAAGTAATTGGGCAGACCACAATCCAATAAAAGTCAAATGGAAAGGACAAAAAAGAAAATTAAGATGGAGGTTGAACCAATCAATATGAAAAGATAAGGAATTTATTCAATTCATGGAAAAAGAACTAGACTTTTTCTTTAAAGAGAATAGAAAAGAAGAGACCTCATTACAAAATGTATGGGATACAGCTAAGGCATATATTAGAGGTTTAGCTATAACTTATATGGGAAAGAAAAATAAGAAGAAGAAACAAAACCAAAAGATATTAGAAGAAGAATATAAGAGGCTAGAGATAGAACTACAAAAAGAACAACAAAAAAAGAACTTAAAAGAACAAATGGAATTAATAAAACATAAGCTGAATTTAATAGATGAAGAATTAGCACAAAAAATTAAAAACACTAATCAAAATTTCTTTGAAAATGCAAATAAACCAGGAAGATGGCTGGCATACAAATTGAAAAAGGAGAAAGAAAAGAAACTGTTACACCAATTAATGGATGAGGAAGGAAACCTTCACCATCATAATGATGATAAAAAGAAAGCGATCCAAAATTACTATGAAAAATTATATGATCAAGAGAGTTTCAGAAAATAAAATAAAACAATACCTAGAAAAAGCAGAATTACCTAAAATACCTGAAACAGTGAAAGCTATGTCAGATGAACGTATAACAATGATGGAACTAACAGAAGCAATTAAGAGACGAAAGAATGGCAAAACACCAGGCCCAGATGGTCTACCAGCAGAACTCTATAAAGACTTACAAAATATTCTAAGTATACCAATGTTGGAAGTGTTCAATTAAGTATTGTTAGAAGCGAAAGTACCAAATTCATGGATGGAAGTATATATCTCTCTCATACCGAAAGAAGATTCAGACTTAAAACAGATAAAAAACTACAGACCGATATCCTTATTGAATGCTGACTATAAAATATATGCCTCAATAATTGCAGAAAGACTAAAAAGGTTCTTAAATCAATTTATACATTCAGATCAAAATGGATTTTTACCTAAGAGACAAATTAAAGACAATATGAGAATAATTTTAAATACACTGGAGTACTATGAAGCACATCCAGGGAAGCAAATTGTGTTGATTTTTCTAGATGCACAGAAAGCATTTGACAATGTGAACTGGCAATTTATGCTAGCACAATTAAAAGATATGGATTTTGGGGAGAGATTTATTAACATGATTAAGGCGATATATTATAAGCAAACAGCAAAGGTGATGGTAAATGGAGATATGACAGAGGAGGTTAACATTAAAAAAGGCACAAGACAAGGTTGCCCCTTGTCTCCCCTATTATTCATATTGACCCTGGAAGTATTAAACAGAAATATTAGACAAGATATTGAGGGGCAAATAACATGGGTTTTGTTATTTGTTAACTAACATAGTTACTGTCAGCCTTCATGCTGCTTGCTTGCTATTGGCTGCCATAGAAACGGGGAGGGGGGAGGCTTAGGTATTTGGAGCGGGGGGGAGTGCTGGAGGGGATGTCGCCTTGTGTGACTGAAAAGGGAGGAGAAGGGAGGAAGCTCTCATCATCTGCTGCACAGCTGAATGGACTTGTTTACCGCCAGTTCAAGGGCAACCGTCCCGGCATACCAGATGGATGGCTCCACCTGAAGATGTACCCCACATGACATCCTGGGGGGTTGGGGGGGAATGCTTTCAATATGTCATTTTTGCGCCTTTAGTCTCAGATCTTGCTTTCATTTTGTTGCTATCAGTTCATACTCAGTAAAAGTACCTTTCTCTATAAACATGGAGTTGGGGTTTTTCTTTCTTGGGTTTTGAATGGAGGCACATCTGACATTAAGCAAGATCTGCTTTATCAGCCATCCCGGAGAGAACTCTACCGTGGGAGCTGAGCAAAAATATGTCTAGCCCAGGCAGTGACCAGGAGGACGTGGGAGCTGCTGGGTCGACTCCCCCCAGTCCCGCCGTGGCTGAGAAAGGTCGGAGTGGATGTTTGAGCCGCAGATTGAAGAAAAGCCTGTCAGAGCTAAATGGTCATTGGGCGTAGGTCGGATGGATGTTCCAGAGGAGATTCCCCCGGGAGTAACTGCCGCCAGACGTCGGCGGGGAGAGGCTGCCTGGCAGGAAGCCGACAAGGAGGACCTCCTGCTGACTCAGGCCCTGTATCTTCTGAAAGAAGCTCTCGAAAGTCGGAGAGCACGTGAAAGGTATGCCTTGCCTGCGGGGAGGGAAGTCGAGGAAGTAGTGGGAGAAGCGGAAGCCTTAGCAACCCCTGAAGCATTTCCTAGAGCCCAGCCAGAGCCAGCGGGGGCTACAGGAATGCAAGTGGCTGCGGCAGCCCAAGCCCCCCCCCGGCAGGGGGGATAATTCCCCAGAGGCGCCGAATTCCAAAGGTTCCTCAGCTAGGAGTAAAATACGGAGGAGATCCCAAGGCTTTGGGATTCTTCTTAACCCAAGTTTGGAATCATATGCAGGAGTACGGGGAGGATTTTACCTCGGAAGCAGCCAAAGTCAGGTGTGTCACCATGGCCCTGGAGGGAACTGTGGCTGAGTGGCCCTCCATAATGAGGATTCTCCAATGCTGAGGGATTATGACTCGTTTATGGCAGCCCTTCGAGTGCATTTTTATGACCCACTGGCTGAACGAAAGGCTAGAACCAGAATGAAAACCCTGACCCAGGGAAGGAGAGCGGTGGCATACACCCAGGAATTTCGCCAGCTGGTTGTCCACATGCGGGAATGGTCCGCCGAGGCCCTGATGGAATGCTACAAGGACGGCCTCAATGAGGACGTCTACCAAGGCTGTTGTTCCCGAGGGCCCCCCCGAGACCTGCAACGCTGGTATGTGATGGCGGCTGAGGTGGAAATTGACCAGGCCAGAGATCGGTATAGGGGAGGTCGCACCTGGAGCAAGCCTTCCCCCTCTGCACCGAAAGAGACCCCTAGAGTGGTAAGAGGGGGGCCAGCATCAAAGCCCAGATCATCAGCCTGCTTCAAATGTGGGAAGGAGGGGCACCGAGCCGCTGAATGTTTCTCCAAACCTGTCTCTAAGTTGACCTCAGACGGAGGAAAAAAACCCGACAAGCCGGCAGCAGACAGCCGTGAAACGGCTTTGAAAGGCGTGGAAGTCGTTGAGTTCGCTCCCCCAGGCCTGGAAGAGTTGGGAACTCTGACCACCCCAGGGGATAGCAACACCAACTCTAACGATGACCCCCTGGTAAGTCAGCATGCGGGCCCCCTGACCATTCCAGTAGAGCTAAGGGTGCCATCGTCCGGCGCACAGGGGAAGATGCTAGCCCTTTTGGACTCTGGGTGTACTAGGTGTGTAATCAGCCCAGAGGTGGTGGAAAAAATGGGACTGAGACTGAGGACCATGAAAGTGCCCATTGCATTTTGCCAGTTGGATGGGTCAGTAGCTTGGGGGGGGGGGTCCAGCCCACTTTGTGACCGAGCCAGTTGAGATGAGAATGGGAGACCACCAAGAGACTTTGAGTTTTATCGTAGCCCTTGGAATGGAACGACCCCTCCTGCTCGGGCTACCCTGGCTCAGAAAATGGAACCCTCATGTGAATTGGAGAATGGGGTTATTGCGCATCCGCTCCACCCAGCAGGGGAAAAAAGGGGGAAGACCCTTCCACGTGGCCAAAGCCGCAGAGGAGCTGGCAGCGGTGGGGAGCGAACGCATGGCGGGGGGAGGAAAAAATCCCTAAGGAATATTGGGACCTCAGGGAGGCCTTCAGTGAGAGGGCATCGGACGTGCTCCCACCACATCGGCCCACGGACTGCAGCATAGAAATCCTCCCAGGGGTGAAACTCCCTAAACCAAAGATCTACTCCATGACTCCTCGTGAGCTTGAGGAGTTGCGGAACTTTATTGATAAAAACCTGAAACGGGGTTTCATCCAACCAGCTAGGCCACGGGTGGCCACCCCGGTGTTGTTCCGGGAGAAAAAAGATGGCTCTCTTCGCTTATGTGTTGACTACAAGAATTTAAACGCCATTTGTGTAGAAAATGTTTACCCACTGCCCCTTATGAAGGACATGTTAGCCCATCTGGCCAAGGGGAAGATTTTCACTAAGCTGGATTTGAGAGAGGCTTACTACAGAGTTCGAATTAAGGAAGGGGACGAATGGAAAACTGCCTTCAATTGCCCGTTGGGTTGTTTCCAGTTTTGGGCGCTCCCGTTTGGATTACAGGGAGCGCCGGCAGTGTTCATGCAATTGATTAATGAGGTGCTACATGAACATCTTTACAAGGGGGTCCTGGTCTACCTGGTTGACATTCTTATTTACACGGAGACCATGGAAGAACACGTGAAATTGGTGCGTTCAGTCCTGAAAAAACTCATGGCTGCTGAACTGTATGCTAAATTGTCAAAATGCGAGTTTCATCAGAGTAAAATTGACTATCTGGGTTACCGCATATCGGATGAGGGCATTGAGATGGATCCAGAAAAAGTCCGGGCAGTCGTGGAGTGGGCGGCCCCACGCACCCGCAAGCAGCTGCAAAGCTTCCTAGCTTGCTAACTTTTATCGGCAATTTATTCCCTCTTTTGCTAAAATTGCACTGCCCATTACCAATCTCCTAAAGACAAAAGGAGACGCAAAGCCAAAGCCTAGTCGGCCCCTTGACTGGACCATGGAGTGCCAGGCCGCTTTTGAGAAACTTAAGCGATTGTTTGCGGCTGAACCTGTACTTAAGCACCCCGACATGGACACCCCTTTCGTAGTCCAGGCCGACGCAAGTGACGTGGCTGTGGGGGCAGTATTACTTCAAGCAAACGCTGGTGGCACTCTACAACCCTGTGCCTACACCTCCCGTAAATTAACTGAAACTGAACGGAGATGGGCAATATGGGAAAAGGAAGCGTTTGCGGTCCGATGGGCCCTTTTAACCTGGAGGCATTTCCTCAAAGGGGCAAAACACCCTTTTGAAGTGTGGACAGATCATAAGAAGCTAGAGGCCCTAAAAACCCCAAGGAAGTTGTCGCCCAAGCAAGTCCATTGGGCACAACACTTTAATCGGTTTAATTTTTCTCTGCGCTACCTTCCTGGGGGAAAGAACTTTATGGCAGATGCCCTATCCAGGTTACCCCAATATAATAGCACACGGCCTGAAGTAATCCGCCCGGTAATCCCCTCCAAACAATTGGCGGCTCCCGTGGTCACCAGGTCCCAAGGGAAGGTGGACCTGGATCTCTCCACCGACTTAAACGCACAACTCAAAGAAGTGCTAAAAACTGACGACTGGTTCATGTCTCACTCGAACAAGTGTACTGTTCATGATGGCCTCGCCTGGGTGGGGGCTAAGCTGTACGTCCCTTCTAGTCTTAGGGAGGTTGTACTACAACAGGCCCATGATTCAAAAGCCGTGGGACACTTTGGGTTTGTGAAAACGTTACACTTAGTTAAACGACAGTTCTGGTGGCCATCTTTGAAAAAGGACATAGAAGCTTATGTGGCTAGCTGTCCTGTATGTGCTTCTGCAAAGAGGCCACCTGGAAAACCACAAAGGTTACTTCAGAATGTTGCTAGACCTGGGGCCCCTTGGAAAGAAATATCCATGGACTTCATCATTGAACTGCCCGAGAGTGGGGGTAATATGGTCATTTGGGTAATCACGGACTTGTTCTCCAAGCAGGTCCATTTTGTACCCTGCTCCAAGATTCCGTCAGCAAAAATGTTGGCTAAACTGTTTATTCAGCATGTGTATAGGTTACACGGTGTCCCTGAACGGATAATTTTGGACAGGGGGGTCCAGTTCACCTCCCACTTCTGGAGGGAGTTCCTAAAGTTGTTAGGCTCTGCCCAAGGCCTAAGCTCCTCCCCCAACCCTCAAACTAATGGGGTTTGTGAACGCGCTAACTCAGTGCTAGAACAATACCTCAGATGTTATGTAAATTATCAGCAAGATAACTGGGCCGACTTACTGCCCTTTGCAGAGGTCGCTTATAATAACTCCATCCATAGTAGCACCAGTTTCACCCCATTCAAAGTGGCTTCTGGTCAGGACTTTGTACCCATTCCAGAGCTGCCAAAGAAGAAGCCCCAAACCCCTTCACTAGTGGAATGGATTGAGCAGCTTCAGTTTATCTGGCCCGTCACTCGTAAGGCATTAGATGAGGCTCATCGAGCCTATAAGAAACAGGCGGACAAGAAAAGAGCTATGCCGAAGGACTACCACGTCTCAGGGAAGTCCTGCCTTAGCACTTGGCCACCACAGTTGCCCCCGACACGAGTGACGTCGAGCTGACCATGCCCACACCCACCCCTCAGCCACGCCCCGGGCCCTCCGAGGTCAAACAACCCTGATGCGGCCCTCAATGAAATCGAGTGTCAGCCTCCATGCTGCTTGCTTGCTATCGGCTGCCAGAGAAATGGGGAGGCTTAGGTATTTGGAGGGGGGAAACAGTGCTGGAGGGGATATCTCCATATACTGTATGTTTGAATAGGGAGGAGAAGGGAGGAACGTTCTCATCATCTACTGCGCAACTGAATGGACTTGTTTACAGCCAGCTAAAGGTCAATCGTCCCGGCATACCAGATGGATGGCTCCACTTGAAGATGCACCCCACGCATGACATCCTGGTGGGCTGGGGATTGGACATTCAGCCCGGGTCCTTGGGGGGGGAGGGATTTGGGAATGCTTTCAATATGTAATTTTCGCGCCTTTAGCCTCAGATCTTGCTTTCATCTTGTTGCTATCAGTTCATACTCAGTAAAAGTACCTTTCTCTATAAACATGGAGTTGGGGTTTTTCTTTCTTGGGTTTTGAACAGAGGCATATCTGACAGTTACTTTGTATTTTAATCTGATTTATATTCTTTCCTTTAAAGTGATGGTCAAGATTTATTAGCTTTTAACATTCCTAAACTGATAAACAAGCTGGAGACTAGCTCCTGATAAGAAAAGTTTGTTAGTACAAATTGGGGTCTGGCTTATCTCTTTTGAGAACCCTAAACAACCTTTCTCCTTACAATTTATTCCCCTTCAGACCTCATTTTAATAAACATGTATGCTATTATCCTGTCCAATCAACTTTCCTCTTTCAGATTTCTTTGTTATGTTAACTATAAAAGGGGATGTAAGCTAAAGATCAGGGTTCCCTCTTTGAATGAGGAATCCCTTTTGTCTGAATATTCTGATAAATTGTAATAAAATGATCTTCCTGTCTCGGTTTGTCTCATTGGAAAATATGCACACCGAGGCACGAGCCTGAAAAAGCCATATTTGGCCATCAATTTAGAGATAAAAGGTATGGAAATAAAAAAGGAAAAATATAAACTACTGGCATTTGCAGACGATTTAGTCTTCATTCTGGAAGATCCACAAGAAACAGGGCCTAAATTAATAAAAAAAATAGAGGAATATGGCGAAGTGGCAGGATTGAAAATAAATAAAGAGAAAACTAAGATATTAGTTAATAATTTTACAGACATGCAGAAAAAAGAGTTAATGAAGAGAATAGATATCCAGATTACTAAGAAAGTAAAATACTTAGGGATCTATCTGACAGCAAGATGTGTAACTATTAAGGAAGATAAGTATTATAAACTGATGCAACAAATTAAAGCAGAATTGGAGAAATGGAAAAATCTGCAATTATCATTGATAGGAAGAATAGCTACAAAAAAAATGAATATATTACCAAAAATATTTTGAGGAACTCAATAAAGTAATATTAAGATATATCTGGCAAGGGAAAAAAGCAAGAATAAGCTTAAAAATGCTGCAAGATTCGAGAAATAGAGGAGGCTTTGGGCTACCGAATTGGGAATTGTATTATCAGGCTGCGGTACTCACATGGGTGAAAGAATGGATTGTATTGAGGCATACAAGACTATTGACTTTGGAGGGGCATGATTTGCAATTGGGCTGGCATGCCTTCTTGTGGTATGGGAAAAATAAAATACTTGGTTACTTTCAAAGACATTACATTAGGAATGCATCATTGTTAGTGTGGGAAAAAATTAAAGAACAACATTACTTGAGGATACCAGTTTGGCTTTCAACAATGGAAGCACTGATTCACCCAAATGTTATTAACATGGAAAATATTGTTAGATACAAAGATATTTTGAATGAAAAGGGGGAAGTCAAATAGAATTGAGCGATCAAGGGATTGATATGGCATGGTACTCACAAGTGCAGATACATTCTAGATATGAGAAAGATGTTAAACTATATGGTTTTTATAAAGAACTAACAGAATTAGACAAGATATGAACAGAGACAGAAGAAAAATGGATAAAGAAAACGTACAGCTACCTATTAGGCATTAAATTGGAAGATGAACAAGCAGGGGTGAAATCCAGCAGGTTCTGACAGGTTCTGGAGAACCGGCAGCGGAAATTTTGAGTAGTTCGGAGAACCGGTAGCGGAAATTTTGAGTAGTTCGGAGAACTGGCAAATACCTCTGGCTGGCCCCAGAGTGGGGTGGGAATGGAGATTTTGCAATATCCTTCCCCCAGGAGTGGGGAGGGAATGGGGATTTTGCAGTATCCTTCCCCTGGAGTGGGGTGGGAATGGAGAT
>QLTV01001508.1:87909-100512 GCA_003457575.1 Thermophis baileyi
AGGATGAGTTTGTAGCACCAAGGGACTGAAAAAGTTTGGGAACCACTGATTTAAAGGCTCAGGAACCCTTTGCAGGTGTTATGGCTTAATTAGCTGGTTAGAGTGCGACACTTTGAGCCTAGAATATTGCACCTTTTCACAATATTCTAATTTTCTGAGATTGTGGATTTGGGGTTTTCATGAGCTGTAAGCCATAATCATCACAATTATGACAAATCACGGCTTGAACTATCTTGCTTTGCATGTAATGAGTCTATCTCATATATTTGTTTCACCTTTTCAGTTGCATTACTGAAATAAATGAACTTTTGCACAATATTCTAATTTTTCGAGTTTCACCTGTATTGTTGGTGAAATCTTGCTGCTCAATGAGCTTGACCTAATTGAAACGAACATTGATTCTGTCTTTCTGATAGAAGCCGTTCTCTTTAGATAGATGCATACCGCCTTTTTAACGTCCAAGGAGTGCCACTTCTTTTCTAACTCGTGTACCGGCCTAGGACAGAAATCCGGCAATACTATCTCCTGTGCCCTGTGGATGGAAGGTGGAGTTCACCTTTGGTAGAAAGGTGGGATCTAGCCATAACACTACCCTATTTGGGTGAAATATACATAGGTCCTCTCTTATGGATAGGGCTGCCAGTTCAGATATTCGTCTGGCGGAAGTAATTGCCACGAGAAAGACCACCTTCCAGGTGAGGAAGTTTTTTTTTAATTTTTATTTTTCAAATTTACATATCAATAAACATTTTTAACAGTACTGTGTCATATGTCTCATACAGTTATTTACATTTATTTCTATACATCTTTATTTCTCTGTTCTAACCAATTATACCACTTATTCCACACCTTATAAAATTCTGTTTCTTCCTTGCCTTTCATTTCTAATGTGAGCTTATACATCTCTGCACATTCCAGTATCTTATGTATAATCCTTTCATTGCTTGGTGTATTTTCAAGTTTCCAACACTGAGCATATACAATTCTTGCTGCGGTTACTATGTGTAAAATGATGTATTGGAGTTGTTGCTTTATCTTTTTGTTTTTTATTCCTAATAAGAATAATTCAGGTTTAAATTCTATTTGTTCTCCTATTATCTCCTGTAGCCATCTCCTTATTTGTTCCCAATATTTCTTCGCTTTGGGGCATTGCTACCACATATGATAAAAAGTTCCCTCCTTACTCTTACATTTCCAGCAATCCGGTTTCATATTTGTATACATTTTTGCCAATCTCACCGGCGTTAAATGCCACCTATAAAGCATTTTATATTGATTTTCTTTAAATGCAGTCGATAATGTTAATTTACAGTTCTTGTTCCATATTTTTTCCCATTCCTCTAAATTTATATTATGGCCTATAATGTGAATTTACAGTTCTTTTTCCTTATTTTTTCCCATTCCTCTAAATTTATATTATGGCCTATATTCTGTGCCCATGCAATCATCGAACCTTTTACAATTTCCTCTTCCATTTCTACTTCCAATAAGTGTCTGTATGCTTTTGTTATAAATTTTTCTTCATTCCCCATCAGTATAGTATCTAATTGTTGTGGTATCCTTTGAATTCCATATTCTTCCATATCTTTTCTATATCTTGATTGTGTCTGTAAATATGGCCACCAATCTATAATTATACCTTGTTCTTTTAGTTCTTGATTTGATTTAAGTTTCCCCTGGCTATCTACTAATTCTTTATATCTTCCGGTGGCGAGGTTGAGGCGACGTGGAGGAAAGAGAATGGTCTCCGTTCTCTAACTCTGATCTTTTCACGATCGGGGTCCCTTCGGGGCACGGAGAGCCTGGAGAGCCACGTGAAATAAAGGGGAAGCCTGGGGGGTAGCGAGGTGAAAGGAGATCACCCACTGCAATGAAAGGAAACCCCTTAAACCCGGCGTGAAAGTGTCTGCTATTGCGAGATGGCAGACCCGAGGCCATGACAAGCCACAGCAGATGAGGAAGCAAAGATATATTTAACAGACTGTGTCATTTGAAGTAAGTAAAATATTCCAACCTGTATAGAAGAAAAGTGGGTAAAGAAAAAGTAAATCCGTGATTTCTGGTGAGAGAAGGAAGCTCTATTTGTGAGGGAAGCCTCAAAGCAAGCGGCGACTTAGCGGGAAGAGCTGTGAGTCAACAAATTAAAATATCTAAAGATCGAGAGAAGAGAGACAAAGAACTTTATTACAAGAACTTTAGGAGGAGGAGATTAGCATATGGTGAAGAAAGTGGTTGGGAGAGAAACAAAAGAAGGAATTTGAAATCCAGAAATCCAGTTTGAAGAAAGAACGAAATAGAAGGGGAAAAAAGGAGATGGTAATGCGAAAATGGAGTAGACGGTCAGACTCGGCGGCGTGAGTGACAGGAGTGGATTGGCTGCAGACGGAGGAGGACGAGGACGAGGAAGGAGCAGAAGGCAACAGAAAGTCGGAGACAGAGAGGACAGGACTCGGTGGTGAGAGTGACAGGAGTGGATTGGCTGCAGACGGAGGAGGACGAGGAAGGAGCAGAAGGCAACAGAAAGTCGGAGACAGAGAGGACAGGACTCGGTGGTGAGAGTGACAGGAGTGGATTGAGAGCAGACGAAGGAAGATTGGAGAAAGAAAGCTGGAGACGGAGGAGGACGAGGAAGGAGCAGAAGGCAACAGAAAGTCGGAGACAGAGAGGACAGGACTCGGTGGTGAGAGTGACAGGAGTGGATTGAGAGCAGACGAAGGAAGATTGGAGAAAGAAACCAGTGATTTAGAAGGACTGTGAAGTTAGTAAGAGGAATAAAGAAAGTGAACTGTGTTGGTGGAAGAAAAAAGAGGTTTGGGAGTTGGAAAGAAAAGAAGGGATAGTAGATGTAGAAAAGAAAGAAAAACCAGGTGAGGAAGTTTAAGCTGGTGGAGCGTAATGGTTCGAACGGTTCTACCATTAATCTTCTCAGGACCTTTGTCAGGTCCCCTGTTGGATATCTATGAACCACTGGGGGTTTTAGGTTGGTTGCTCCTCTGAGGAAGCTGCGCACCAGTGGGTGCCAGGTGATGGACCCCAACCTCCCACTGCCCAAGACTGATGCTATCGCTGCTACCTGTCTACGTAAGGTATTGGGCCTTTGTCCAGGCCTTCCTGTAGGAATTCTAGAATTTGTATCACTGATACTGTGGTTGGTTCGATGTGTTTTATCACACCAACCACAGAATGCTCTCCATGTGGCGTCGTAGATCCTGTTGGTTGAAGGCCTTCTAGAGGCCTGTATTGTCTGAATAACCCTGGTGGGGCACTTGAGCTGACCTAATCTAGCCCGTTCAAGTGCCAGACAGTCAGTTGAAGCCACTGCAGTTCTGGGTGTAGCAGATCCCCCTGGCTGATACTCTGTCCGTGGGGATCCTCCACGGTCTGGCCACCGACAGGTTGACCAGATCTGCAAAGCACAGCCGCCTGGGCCAGTGTGGCGCTATGAGCAGGACCTCTGCCCTCTCCTCCATTACCTTTCTGATCACTTTCGGGATCAATGGTAGTGGTGGGAATGCATATAGCAGTCCCTTTGGCCATGGGCTGCTGAGAGCATTGGCTCTTTCCACTCCCGGTGTTGGGAATCTTGCGTAGAATCTTGGCAGCTGCGTGTTCATTTTGGATGCAAAAAGATCCAGGACTGGACTCCCGAATCTTTCCGCCAACTCCTTGAATAGGTCGGGATGTAGGCGCCACTCTGAGTGGTCGACTTTTGTTCTGCTGAGCCAGTCTGCCTGTATGTTTGCTGACCCCGAGATGTGTTCTGCTCTGAGCGAGAGGAGATGCTTCTCCACCCAGAGGCCTAGGCGTTCTGCTTCTTGCATGAGCGCCTTGGAGTGTGTTCCCCTTAACGGTTTATGTGGGCCTTGGTGGCCACGTTGTCCGTCAGGATGAGTATGTGTTGACCCATTGCGACCCTTTGGAACCTTTTTAATGCCAGGTGAGCCGCCCTGAGTTCCAGCCAGTTGATGTTGTTCTTGAGGTCCGCTGGGGACCACTGACCCTGTGCTATCTGGTACTGGCAATGTGCCCCCCAACCGAATAGGCTGGTGTCTGTTGTGATGGTCAGGTGATTCGGCTCCTTGAAGCCACACCCCCTGGTTATGGCCTGTGAACTCCACCACCGAAGTGATTGCCTCACCCTTGGTGGAACCCACACCCTGATCCTGGCGTTGCTCCTGCCTGATCTCTGATGTGGTAGGAGGAACCATTGCAATGTCCTTGCGTGCAGGCGTGCCCAGGGCACGATTACTATGCAGGACACCATTTTGCCTAGGAGCTGCAGTAGCAGATCCAAAGTCACTGTTCTGGCTGTTAGGATCTGATCCGCCAGTGCTTTTATGCTGTTTTGGCGTTCCTGTGACAAATACACCTCGCATGAGGTGGTATCTATGACTGCTCCCAAATGTAGCAGTCGATTGGTTGGAGTCAATTGGCTCTTGTCGAAGTTGACGGAAAATCCGTGCTTCTGCAGTGTTTGTATTGCTATTTCCAAGTCCTCCTTTGCCCTGGCCCTTGTCGAGGACTGTATCAATATGTCGTCCAGGTAACATTGGACGCGAACCAGAATGGTTCTGAGATGTGCTGCCACTACTGCCAACAATTTGGTGAACGTTCTGGGCGCTGAGGATAGCCCAAATGGAAGGGGCTCTGTACTGGTAATGCCGGCCGGCATAGCAGAATCATAGGAATTTCCGATGATCTTGAAGAATGGGAATGTGCAGATACGCCTCCGTGAGGTCTATCGATGTTAAGATGTCGCCCTCTCGAATATTCCCCAGTATTGCCTGGAGGGACTGCATTTTGAATCTTCTGTATACTATGTGACAATTTAATCATTTGAGGTTTAAAATTGCTCTCCACCCCCCCCCCCGAAGCCTTTGGCACCATAAACAGGATTGAATAAAACCCTTGTCCCTGTTCGTCCCGTGGGACAGGTTCTATGGCCTGGATCTCCAGCAGATGCTGAACTGCCGTCTCCATGATGTTCCTTTTTGCCCTGTCCTTTGATATTGGGCACCTTCTGAAGGAGTTCGGGGGTGTGGATAGGAATTCTAGTGCTAGGCCTCGCTTTACTGTGTTCAGGACCCAGGTGTCCCGTTATTGTCACCCATCGGTCGGCAAATAGGCCCAGTCTTCCGCCGATGGGTGGATTGCTCTTGCTGTCACTTGTTGCGTCGGAAGGGCCTACTGAAGCCCCGGAATGAACCTCTCCCAGGAAACCGTTGCCCTGTCTTGTCTTTAAATCTGGCTCTGTCCGGTTGACGGGTCTGGCCGTATGTGTGGTGCCTCTGGTTCTGCTGGTGACCAAAACCGGCATCTGTGGCCGGAAAGGGCTGCCTGCGTGTATAGGGTGAATAGCGCCGCTGGGCATGCCCATATATTTTAGGCAAAATTTTTCTCTTGTCCCTGGTTTCCACCAGTATAGATTCTATGGACTCACCAAATAGCTTATTCCCCTTGACTGGGGCAAAAGCTAGCTTCCATTTATGTTTTACATCCGCCTGCCAATGGTGGAGCCAAACCAAGCATCTTACAGCTACCGAAGCTGCGATGGCTTTGGAAGCGTACTTAGCGCCATTGAGAGTGGCGTCTGCTATAAGTTCCAACGTAGCTATTACTTTGTTAAATCCTGTTGTGATCGGAGATCACCAGGTGGTGCCTTGTCCTGCATCTCCCGAAGCCAGATCAGAGCAGCTCTGCTGAAAAATGAGGCGGTTGTGGTAGCTTTGACTGCCCATGATGCTGCTTGGTGGACCTTATGAAGGGTCTGCTCCGCCTTCTTGTCCTCTCCTTTCAAGCCCTCTGCCTCATTGGCTAGGATGGTTGAGGATGTTGAGGCAGCCACTGGGCCATCAATTGTTGGAGGTTGTAGAGACTCTGCAAATTCCGGCTCTACGTTATAGATCTTCTTTTCGTTCCCACTTGGCATTGGGAAAATCACTGGTTGGACCATTTGCCCATGTACCACCTCTCTGAACAGATCGGGAGAGGGAACTGTCTCGCATTCCACCGTTGGGCTTGCAAAAAGCCTATCCTTTGGATTTGTCACAGATGGTTTTACCCTAGTTGTCATAGGGTCAGTGCCCATGCCAGTTGCTGCCTTGGCCTTGCTTAGCAAGAGCTTGAACAGGCTTGTTCGAAACAGACCATTAAATGCTGGAGTCTCTTCCACAGTTTCCTCTTCATCAGAGAATTCTGTCTCCTTTTGTTCCTCCTCTCCTGAAATTGAAGCCTCACTTGGAGTGGATGAGATGCAGGAGTTAAACCTTTGTAATGCCAGGCCCCCTTTTTGCCTCCTTGCTGGTAAAGGGTGATCCTGTTCTGATATTCTCTCCACGTTTACAGGGCTGGTCTGATCCTCTTGCTCAGACATGACCTGCGTTAAAGCCTCTGATATCAGAGCTTTCATCTTATTCATAAGTGCAGGAGATCTAGCTCCTGCAGTTGTGGGAGTGTATGTAGCCTCCAGTGCCAGTCTCATCTTCTTTGGATGAGGTTGCCACTGATTTCCAAAGTCCTGAAACTTTCCTTGCAAATCAGGCAAGGATTCATCCTCTCCCAAACAAAGGATTGTTTGGTTTGATTGCTCACAAGCTCCCTCTGGTGTTGCAGCTCTGGCACTAATTCCTTGCTGCTCCATCTCTATTGGTTGAAATACTGAAGAGCAGGAAATTCCATTCCGCTCCGCCTCCTTTTCAGCTCTTGCAAAGCTTTTATCAATGGCTTTCTGCCTCCTCAAAGCCTCTTTCTCCTCAGCTTTGGAGTACTTACTGAAAAATAGAGACTTTCCTCTCAAGTGTTGCTGCTCTTGCAGCCGTTCTGGGCCCCTGAGCTCATTTCTCGGGCTGGGGTTAGGGCAGGGGATCCCTGCTCCTCCCCACTTGCCCTTGTCTCGGAGTAATCCTCCATGTTTGTCTCCTTTGTCCCTGGGACAGGCAGACTCACCCAGGCAGCAAAGCTACCTCGGCTCCTCTGGGCTCTGCCTCTGACAGCGTTTTCAAACGCGCTCCTGCCTGCGATGGGGCGGCGAGGCAGGGATCGAGGCTCCCCTCCTCTTCCTCGGAGACAGAAGCGCATTTCAAAACACTGCCGGAGGCAGAGCACAGAGGAGCCGAGCCAGTCCCGTGGGGTGTGCATGCACCCACCTCTCGCTTGCTCTCTCCAGTTCAAAAGCTGCCATAGGCAGACCCCAGAGGAGCCGAGCCAGTCTCGTGGGGTGTGCGTGCACCCGCCTCTCGCTTGCTCTCGCTCTCCCGGCCAAAAGAGTGCCTGCCGCAAAAAGAGCGCCTCCCGGCATGCCCCCCCTTTCCCCGGAAAGTAATGGGGGGGCCTTATTTTCGGGGGGGGGGCTTATTTCAACGCATGTCCCGAAAAGCCCTGTTGGGCTTATTATCGGGACATGTCTTATTTTCGGGGAAACACGGTAATTCTGGATTGAAATATCCAGAAAATATCTTCCCTGCTCTTTTGTCTGTTTCTTGTTCTGCTTGGAAAGACTTTCTTATCTATCATGCTGAGCAACAACATATCGGATTACAAGGAGGCTGACATTCAAGAAAAGACTGCTTGGCAACATGCAGTTCTTAGCTGAAAGCTTTTTTAAAAAGTTTGATGAACTCATAAAGATCGTGGAAAACATTCAGAGGCAAGTGACTGTAAATAACTCAATCCCACAAAATGAATGTGATTTCAAAGCAGTAGTTTCATCAAGAAGAAACATGGACCCAGACCTAGAAATAATAGTCAACTCTATATGTCTCCCTGAAGTTCAAATCTGCATTCTTATATAACAGCAGAAAACTGTCTGGGTGGATAAGTGCTAAATTGGTCTTTTTTAAGTGGATTGAAGGAGATTGGAAAATGGATTTATCACACTTAACTGGGGAACAATTTCATCTGGACTTTTTTGGGAAGATAGACTGGCTTTGGAGATTGGACTTATTGTATTTCATCAGACAACAATTGATACGAGATGGTATTAAGAAACAAATGTGGATATTTGATCCAGGATCAGCCAGAGTTAATTTTTGGAATATAGGATAGTTAAGAAGCTGTGGTAAATTTTCTATGAGTTGATTATAACAACAGTTGTTAACAGAGGGTTTTGGAATTTTAGTGTTGTCTTTTTTCATTATTACTATTCTTCTGGTTAACTACTTTGTTATTAATATAGTATATAGATGACAGGTTAACAACTTGTAAATAGAAGTAGCCATTTAGTAGTTAAAATTTTTCTGGGCATGTTTCGCAAAGGGTGGTGAAGGGAGGCCCCCCTCCCCAGATAAAGGAAGATGACATCAGACAGCAAATAATCCAAACACAATACAAATAATTAAATCACAACCTTTTACACAAGGGAAGAAAAGCCCTGTCTGGCTCATTGCCAGAGCTAACACCCCCAGACAAGCTCAAGTGAAAACACTTGAGATAAGCCTAACCACAAAGAATGCAATTAGGGCTAGAATGTAGTGAAAGAGCAAACACAGTAGCTTGTTAAACCAATTACCAGAACAAATAGACACAGGAACTAGCCAGATTTCTCAACCCTGCTTCTTTTCAGGAACAGAGATTAACCTTTTTCCTTCCAAACAAAGCTGAATAGGGAAAATTATCCCATCAATAAACACAGGATTAAACATCACCAAGCACAGAATTAAACTTCACCAAAAACCAGTTTTAGACCAAAACTCAGAAAGGGTATATAAACTCACGTTTGAATGTCAATCTTTCTAGCTAGCCAAGAAGCCTTGCTGAATGTCACTCATCTTGGTTCCTTGTCATTAAAAACTTCTTTCCGGCAGCTTGCTTCTTAATTCAATTATTTCTTCAAAGCGTTGATTGTTATGTCCCGGCTGGAAGAAACCCAACAGGGGAGCATTTCCTCCCAACAGTGGGAAACTAATATTATTGTAATATATTAATCAGCATTCAACTAGGGAGGACAATATATGTATATATTGTTGTTTTTTCTTGTTTTTTCTTGTTTTTTCTTTTTTTAAAAAACAAAATCTGGTGTTTTGTATTTTAACTTTTTTGAATAAAATAAAAATAATTTTAAAAAATGCAAACAATGCATCAACTTAAAGATAAATCCCTTTGGGAAGCTTTTAAAAGAAAAATGCTTTTCAACCTACATGTTCAAATTGAAAATCTAGATAAAAAGTTTGATAAAATAATGATTTTAAATCAATCCAAAGATGATACTCAGATACAAGTAACAGCAGCTAAACCAGACTTACAATTGGATAGATTGGAATCTAATTTGTTGGTGGCAAATTTGGAGGAGGAATCTGGTCTGAAAACTGCAGGCTTGTTGGAGAAGGCTGAAAGGGGCATGGGTTCTAAAGACTCAGAGTTGATAGAACTGATGAGTGATGAACTGGACTTTTTTAAGAAGATTGATGGAGATTGGGGAATGGGCTTATTATAGCTAACTGGAAAACAATTGTGAAGAGACATTATGTTTCAACCTGTTGGAGGTGTTTTTGAACAAATGCTGCAGATATCTCTACAACAGAGACTTATGATTTGGGGCAGGGGTCTGCAACCTTAAACACTCAGAGCGCCATTTGGACCCGTTTCCCACAGAAAAGAAAACACAGGGAGCCACAAAACCTGGGTGGGCGTGGCCAACTCGACATCACTTACTCCCACCCAGTCACATGATCCCCCCAGCCACGCCTATGCAGCCGGTCATTAGGGCAGAGAACCGGTTAAATTATTTGCAATGCCCAGCCCCGCCTAACCCCTCCCCTCCCAGCCACCTCTTGTCACACCCGGCCTCGCCTCCCAGCCGCTCGCCTCAACGTATTTATAGTTCTGTAAAAATGTTGTTCACCTTTCTCTCTCTCTCTGTCTCTTGTCACTCTTTCCCTCTCTCTGTCTTTCTCTCTCGCTTTCCCTCCCTCCGTTTCTCTCTCCCTCCCTCCTTCTCTGTCTTACTCTCTCTTTCCCTCCCTCTCTCTTTCCCTCCCCCCTCTATATCTCTCTTCCCCCCTCTCTCTCTGTCTATCTGTCTGTGTCTCTTGTCTCTCTCTCTTTCCCTCCCTCTCTTTTTCTCTCTCCACCCCCTCCCTCTCTCAATGAGTTGATGAGCAAAATGGCAAAACTACTTTCAGGACTTTCAGAGACACATTTCACCCTTAAAATACACATCATCTCTCCCTCCCTGAGTTGATGAGCTTTGCAGGAAAAGCAACTGACATCCGTTAGCGAGAGCGAGCCAACGACGATGCAGGGTCGCATTGTGGCTCCACGTCGTAATGGGCTCCAGGAGGAGGGGAACTCGTCTCCCCCATTGTGAAGCATGCTAAATTTCACTGTGCTGCACAAGGCGCTGCGAGAGCAGCGGGCAGGCCATGGAGGCAGCAAGAGCAAATGTACCGTGACAAACGTGGAATGCTGTTTCGCGCAAAGGCAAGTGCAGGGGCACTTCGCTCCTGCACTAAGGCTTTGGCCATCGCCACCGCCGTGACAGGGTGACAGCTCTTTCATCCCTCTGCCGCAACAGGGTGACAGGGAGCCACAGCAGAGGGATGAAAGAGCTGCATGCGGCTCTGGAGCCGTGGGTTGCCAACACCCGATTTGGGGGAATGAGATCCAATTGTTGGGAACGATCTCGGTTAAAAATTTAAGGAAAAGTCTTATTATTAAGAATCAATCAAGGATATTTGTTCCTGGACAGACCAGAGGCAACGATTGTGTGGTTTATGATACATTAGAAGCCGTTCTGAAATACAACAATAAATGTTAACAGAGGGCTTTGAAGTTTAACTTTTTTGTTGACTTTACCTGTTAACTTTTTTTATATATTAGATAGATGTCAGGTCAAATTGGTTGGGTAAAGAGTTGTAGAAGTTCATAAACTGTGGGCCTGTTTCACAAGGGGGGGGGATCTTTTATTTTTGAAATATATTTATCAGTATTCAACTAGAGGGGACAATCTGTATGTGTTTGTTTTCTTCTTTTTATGCACTTCTATTTTGTGTGTGTGTGTTGTCTAGTTTTGCTTAGTTTTTCTACCTTCTTTGTTTTTCTTGTTTGGAGTTTGTACTGTATTTTAACATTTTTAATAGAAAATAAAAATTTAAATTAAAAAAATGAAGAAAAATAGAAAGTGTAGAAAAGAAAAAATAGAAAGAACTTAGTGGCAGAAATACCATCAAGACGATTAACACCTGGACAATTACAGTCATTAGATATATAGTTGGAATAGTGGACTGGACTCCACCTGAAGTAGAAGTCTTGAATAGAAAGACAAGAAAAAAGCCAATGAATCATGTCCTTGATACACACAGCAACTTTGACTGATTCTATTTACCAAGAAGCATAGGTGGGTGTGGAATGTTGCAAATACACCAGACAGTTGAAAAAGGAAAAAAGGCATTGGAAGAATATCTGAAGGACAGTGAAGAAGATACACTGAAGCTAGTACATCATGAAGACTTGCTGAATACCAAAAAGACCAAACTGGCCTATAGGAAAGATCAAATAAAGAATATAAAATGACATGGCAATACATTAAAAATAAAGCCAGCAAAGCAGATAATAACAAGACCTGGCAATGGCTTAGAGCAGGAAAGTTGAAGAAAGAGACAGAGGGACTACTGGTAATTCTGGCTGCACAAGACCAAACCCTAATAACAAACGTATACAAAGCCAGAATTGAGAAGACAGCAACAGACAGCAAATGCCATCTCTTGAAAGAATCTAAAGAAAACGTGGACCACTTAGCTGCTGCAAGATCACACAGACAGTTCACAAACAATAGCATGACAAGGTAGCAATAATGATGCATTGCAAGATCTGTAAGAAATACCACTTGCCTGTAAGTAAGAACTGGTGGGACCCCAAAATAGACAACGTAATACAAAATGAAGAAGCTACCGTGTTTCCCCGAAAATAAGACATGTCCCGATAATAAGCCCAACAGGGCTTTTCGGGACATGCGTTGAAATAAGCCCCCCCCCCCGAAAATAAGGCCCCCCCATTACTTTCCGGGGAAAGGGGGGGGGCATGCCGGGAGGTGCTCTGTTTGCGGCGGGCACTCTTTTGGCCAGGAGAGTGAGAGCAAGCGAGAGGCGGGTGCACGCACACCCCACGAGACTGGCTCGGCTCCTCTGGGCTCTGTCTCTGGCAGCGTTTTGAAACGCGCTCCTGCCTGCGATGGGGTGGCGAGGCAGGGATCGAGCCTCCCCTCCTCTTCCTCGGAGGCAGGAATGCGTTTGAAAAAGCTGCCATAGGCAGAGCCCAGAGGAGCCGAGCCAGTCTCGCGGGGGGTGCGCGAGAGCAAGCGAGAGGCGGGTGCACGCACACCCCACGAGACTGGCTCGGCTCCTCTGGGCTCTGTCTCTGGCAGCGTTTTCAAACGCGCTCCTGCCTCTGAGGAAGAGGAGGGGAGCCTCGATCCCTGCCTCGCCACCCCATCGCAGGCAGGAGCGCGTTTCAAAACGCTGTCATAGGCCGCGCCCAGAGGCGCCGAGGCAGTCCCGCGGGGTGTGCACGCACCCACCCCTCTCTCTCTCTATTTCCCTCCCCGCCAAGAGTGCCCACCGCAAAAAGCAGCTCCCGGCCGGGAGAGAACGAGAGAGCGAGCAAGTGAAA
>QLTV01001508.1:101701-117359 GCA_003457575.1 Thermophis baileyi
ATAGAGGTGGGTGCATGCACACCCCGCGGGACTGCCTCGGCTCCTCTGGGCTCTGCCTCTGCCAGCGTTTTGAAGCGCTCCTGCCTGCGATGGGGCGGCGAGGCAGGCATCGAGGCTCCCCTCCTCAGGCAGCCCGCGAGAGTTTCTTCACCCTCCCGCTTCGCTCGAGTGCCGGAGGCGGGGGAGGGTCAGTGGACACAACACCGGGGAACGCAACGGAGGTACAAGTCCCAGGTAGGACGCACGTCTCGCGGCCCGCCCCGCCCCGCCCCGCCACTCCCAAATTGCGCCCCACCGCGCGCCGCACGTCCTACCTGACACTTGTAGCTCCGTCACGTTCTCGGCATTGTGTCCAGAGAAGCTCATTGTAAAAGAAAACTTCTCGCGAGTTCGAGAAGTTTGATTGAACTCGCGAGAAGTTTTCTTTTACCATGGGCTTCTCTGGACACAACGCCAAGGAACGTGATGGAGCTACAAGTCCCAGGTAGGACGTGCGTCTCACGGCCCAACATGTTCCACCTGCCAGAAATGAGTCTCTGTGAGACTCGTCCCGCCACCGCCGCTGCCTCGTGGAGCAGGACGCTGCAAGGCCTGTTGTGCCGTTGCATGCACCAAAGGCAGAAGGACCCCAGCTGTGCCAGTATGATGAAGTTTGCGGCAGTCATGCAGTTCGTGCATGCAACGGCACAACAAGCCTTACTGAGTCCTGCTGCACGAGGCGGTGGCGGCAGGGAGGGGAGGCGAGGCAGCGGCGATGGGACATGCAGTCCCACGCTCACCGCCTACTGCACCCCCAAAATAATACCCCCCCCCCGATAATAAGGCCGAGGCCACATTTCGGGGGGTCAAAAAAATATAAGCCCCTGTCTTATTTTCGGGGAAACACAGTAAAGTGCACTGGGACTTTAGAATTCAGACAGACAAGTATCTGCGACATAAACACCCCAGACTTAACAATTGTTAATAAGACAGTCAAAAAAGTCTGGATAGCGGACATTGCAATACCTCAAGACAGAATAGAAGAGAAAGAACTGGAGAAAATGACAAAATATAAAGACCTGCAAATAGAAATAGAATGACTGTCACAAAAGAAAGCAAAGATAGTACCAATAGTAAGTAATACGTGCCTTGGGTGTAATTCCAAAAAATCTGGAGCACCACCTTAACACCATCAGCAGTGACAAAATCACTGTTCTGACCTATGCTTCCTGATAAATCATAAAACACAAACGTAGTCCCACAAAACCTTTTTATTTCAATGGCTGTAAATTATGTTCATTCACAGCCGTAATAAGTCCCAAACAATGTTAATTAGTCTGACAGAAGTCTGCCACAGTCTTTCAGAAGAAGGCTGATAAGCACCAACCTTTATCTCTCTTGACACGCTGCCAAAGACCTAATAGGCAATTAGCTTTGCAAGGCCAGAGCACGGAGTCAGAACAGAGCTGCCTAGTTACACCGACCAGAATCCTTCCTGCAAGGAGCACATCTGTTTGCTCCACTTTTATGTCCTATGGGAGGGGCCAATCATCTCCAAGCCTTACTCCCAAGTAGCCCTTTTCCTCCGTAACTGTTCTTGCCTTCTGGCAGCTCTGCGCATGCGCGCATTGGGAACAGGCTCCCCCTGTTCCTGTGCCTCGCTCATGTCACCCTCTGGAGGCTCTGGGGTCAGCACAGACCTCCCAGATGGCCCGGGCTGGATCTCTGCCTCTGACACCGAGCCTTCTCCAGACTCCAGGACTGGCCCATGTTCCTCCCCAGCCTCCTCGCTGTCCGACTCTGCTGCCAGCTCCACAGGCCGCTGGCGTACCACAACACTATCCCTCACCGCAGGGCCCTTCCACCGGGTCTGGCGATCCGGATGCGGCCGAGACAGGAATTGGTCATGGAAGGCTTTCACCAAAACAGGAGCATGTACAGAGGTCGCATCCTCCCAGGTGAAATCCTCCGGCCCATACCCCTTCCAGTCAATGAGGTACTGGAACTGGCCTTTCAGCCACTGGGAGTCCCGAATGCTGGCGACCTCGTACTCGGACGGTCCATCTCCATCATGTGGCGCTGGTTGGGGACGGTCAGGTTGGCTGTTCTGGAACAAGGAGGGATCTATGAACACGCATCGAGCGTGGCAATGTCAGGCGGTAGGCGACTGGGTTGATGACCGCCTCAACAGGGAACGGGCCAAGGTACCAGTGATCTAGCTTCCTGACCGGCCGGTCTGACGGAAGGTGCCTGGTGGACAACCAAACTCGATCCCCCACAGCCAACGGTGGCGTCGCCCGCCGAGAGCGGTCTGCGACTCGTTTATACTCCTCCTTGGCCTTCTCCAGATACCGTCACACCAATTGATGGACGGCCTGCAACTCGGACAGAAAGTCATTCGCTGCCGGAACTGGTGAGTCGAGTTGCGTGAGGGGAAAGAACCGAGGATGATATCCCACATTGGCCAAGAAAGGGATCGTTTGCGTGGAGGTGTGCTGCGAGTTATTAAACGCGAACTCTGCCACTGCCAAATACTCCAACCAATTGTCTTGTTGCTTGTTCACGAAGCAGCACAGGTATTGCTCCAGGATCCCGATGACTTTCTCAGTCCCGCCATCGGTTTCCGGATGATGCGCCAACGACAGGCAGATTTTCACATCTAAGGCCGTCATCAGCCCTTTCCAAAACTGGGCTGTAAATTGGGCCCCTCTGTCTGAAACGACCCTATCAGGTAGGCCGTGCAGCCGAAAGACATGTTGGATAAACATGCGGGTGGTGACGCGAGCCGTCGGTAACCCACGACATGGAATGAAATGCGCCATCTTCGTCAGCATGTCTACCACCATGAACACGGTCGTGAATCCAGAAGACTGAGGCAAATCCGTCAAGAAGTCCATGGAAATGGCTCCCCAGGGTCTCTCCAGTGTCGGCAATGGCTGGAGCAGCCCTGGGGGGCTCCCGTGGCTGACTTGGCCTGTCGGCATCATACACAGGACGTGACATAGGCCTGGACATCGTGTCGCAGTCGGGTCCACCAGAAGGTCCAAGAAACTAAGTGCAATGTCTTAAAGATGCCGAAGTGCCCTGCCGCAGGATTATCATGGCACTGCGACAGGATAAGTCCCCGGAGCGGCCCCACCGGGACATAGAGCCTATCTCGGTACCTCACGAGTTCGTCTGTAAACGTCCAGAGAGAAGCGGGCCCTACCTCTCCCTTCCGTTGCTCCACATAAGCGTCCTGCTGCTGCGCTTCCTGTATCTGAGCCCGTAAGTCCACTGGTTCCTGAACCGCGGAGAACGACTCTACGGGCAGAACTGTCCGGGGCAGAAGTGGGTCTTCGATGTGGAAATACTCGGGTTTCTGCGAGAGCGCATCCGCCCTTTGTTTGCAACCACTGGGGATGTAGGTGATGCAGAAATTGAACCTGGCAAAAAAGAAGGACCACCGGATCTGGCGTTGGTTCAGTTTCCGAGCAGTCTGCAGGAACTCCAGGTTTTTGTGGTCCGTCCGGACTTCAATTTGATGTCGGGCCCCCTCCAGGTGATGTCTCCAGGCCTCAAACGCCATCTTAATGGCCAGTAGCTCCTTCTCCCAGATGGTATAGTTGCACTTGGAAGAGTTGAGCTTCCGCGAATAATACGCGCAAGGGAAGAGGGTACCGCCAGACGCGTGAGCCTGGAGTAACACCCCTCCAACAGCAACATCCGATGCATCCGCTTCCACCACAAACGGACGGTGGGGGTCAGGATGTTTTAAGATGGGCTCCTTCATGAATGCCTGCTTCAAGGCCTGGAATGCCTGCTGCTCGGGGGTACTCCACCGGAACGGGACTTTTTTCTGCAGAAGCCGAGTGAGGGGCGCGGTCAGGGAAGCAAAGCCAGGGATAAAGGTCCGATAGTAGTTGGCGAACCCGAGGAATCGCTGGACATCCTTCACTCGCCGGGGAGGTTGCTAACTACACAAAGACTCAACCTTGCTCGACTCCATCGCTATGCCCTCGGGAGAGATGCGATGCCCCAGGAACTTGATGGTGGACTGGTAAAACTGGCACTTTTCCAGTTTCGCATACAGATGGTTCTCCTGAAGCCGTTGCAGGACCAGGCGGAGGTGATGTTGGTGACTCTCCCAGGAGGCCGAGTAAATCAAAATGTCATCCAAATAGACCACGACAAACTGGACCAAGAGATCCCAGAAGATGTCATTCATAAAATGTTGGAAGACGGCGGGAGCATTGGTCAACCCAAACGGCATGACCGTGTATTTGAAATGTCCGTACCTGGTGCCGAACGCCGTCTTCCATTCATCCCCGGCCCGGACCCGAACAAGATTGTAAGCTCCGCGCAGGTCCAGCTTGGTGAACACGGTAGCCTCCCAGAGCCGTTCTAGCAGTTCGGGAATCAGGGGCAGAGGATACCAGTTGCGCACCGTGATGGCGTTTAATTTACGGTAGTCGCAACAAAGCCGCAAATCTCCGGTCTTCTTTTCCACGAACAAGACCGGAGCGGACAGTGGCGATGATGAGGGCCGGATAAAACCCCGAGCCAGGTTTTTGTCCACAAAGTCCCATAACGCGGCCAATTCAGGGTCCGACATCAAATACAAATGCCCCACTGGGAGTGGCGCATCCGGAATTAAATCAATGGGGCAGTCGTACGGCCGGTGCGGGGGCAATTGGTCCGCCTGTTCGCTGAAGACATCCGCGAAGTCCGATAGGTCGGAAGGAAACAACACCTCGGATGGACCCAGCAACTGGCCTGCGCAGACTTGGCGGGTATGGTCCACACATTGCAGGCTCGGGAACGAGATGAAGTTCTGGGACCAAAGGATGTGTGGATCATGAGTCCGGAGCCAAGCCAAGCCCAAGACCACAGGGAAATGCAGGCCAGAAGTAATATAGAACTGGATGGCCTCCTCATGAGAACCGATGGTCAGGCGCATGGGTTGTGTGGCGGCCTTAATAGGCCCAGACAGAAGCACCCGACCATCAATGGTCTCCACGAGCATGGGAGGATCCACCGGACACAGAGGGATGGCAAATTTGGTGGCAAACGCCTCGTCCATTAAGTTTGTGGTGGCTCCGGAATCCACCAAGGCGTGAGCCGGAATCCCCAGTGGGCTACTGCAAAGACTCATGCCGCCAGAATCAAGTGCCAGGGGGGTCCAGGATCCACGTCCACTGGGCGTGACCTGGTGTTGGTGCACGCTCGACCCAGGGTCTCCCCTAGATCAGGCTCAGGGCGTTTCCCGACAGGGTTTTCTGTGGCTGTGGGGCAGGCCCAGGGGCCGACGCCCCTCGTCGCTTCTTGGGGCAAGAGGCGGCCATGTGTCCAGGTTCCCTGCAATACAAACACAATCCCCCTGAGCGCCGTCTGTCTTTTTCAGTCACTGACAGGCAGGGTCTGGCTGTGCCTATTTCCATGGGCTCCTCCCGTGGAACCGGGGTCTCACGCACGACTGGTACCGCCCGTGTCTCCTGGGAGGCACGGTGACTGGTCCTTCTCTGCAACCTCGCATCGATCCTGAGGCACAGATGAACCAGCGCGTTGAGAGTCGGAGGAATATCGACACGGACCAACTCGTCCTGTAACTCCTCCGACAACCCATCCTGGAACACGTCCATGAGGGCAGCCTCGTTCCAGGCCGAATCCTGCTTCAAGGTCTTCAGATGTCAAGCAGCTGTCTGCGTTTTGATGGGGTCCGCATACATAAGTTTGAGGTGTTCACAAAACCCCCTGAAGTCATCCAACAAAGGACTATCCTGGACCAGCAGGGGCGTGGCCCAGCGAGCCGCAGAGCCGGAGAGCAGGCTGATCATAAACCCCACTTTATCCCGGTCAGTGGGGAACTCTTCAGCTCTCAGGCTGATAAAAAGCTGGCATTGTCCCAAAAAAGCTGGGAACATGTCTTGTTTGCCGTCAAACTTATCAGGCACAGCTACCGGGCATTTCCTCCGAGGAGGTGTAGCAGCATGAGCTTGGAGCTGAGCCACCTGGGCTGCCATCAAAGCTATCTGTTAAGCTGCGTGTTCTCGGCACGCAGCTGCTCCATCTTAATAGAGGTTTGTTTGTAGTTTGGGCAGGAAGCAAACTGTTCTGACCTATGCTTCCTGATCAATCATAAAACACAAACGTAGTCCCAAAAAACCTCTTTTTATTTCAACGGCTGTAAATTATGTTCATTCACAGCCGTAATAAGTCCCAAACAATGTTAATTAGTCTGACAGAAGTCTGCCACAGTCTTTCAGAAGAAGGCTGATAAGCACCAACCTTTATCTCTCTTGCCAAAGACCTAATAGGCAATTAGCTTTGCAAGGCCAAACAGAGCAATGAGTCAGAACAGAGCTGCTGAGTTAAACCGACCAGAATTGAACCAAGTTGCTTCCTGCAATGAGCACATCCGTTTGCTCCACTTTTATGTCCTATGGGAGGGGCCAATCACTTCCAAGCCTTACTCCCGAGTAGCCCTTTTCCTCCGTAACTGTTCTTGCCTTCTGGCAGCTCTGCGCATGCGCGCATTGGGAACAGGCTCCCCCTGTTCCTCTGCCTCGCTCATGTCACCCTCTGGAGGCTCTGGAGTCAGCACAGACCTCCCAGATGGCCCGGGCTGGATCTCTGCCTCTGACACCGAGCCTTCTCCAGACTCCAGGACTGGCCCATGTTCCTCCCCAGCCTCCTCGCTGTCCGACTCTGCTGCCAGCTCCGCAGGCCGCTGGCGGACCACAACAATCACCATCAATTTGTCAGTTGCTTTAACAGGCTTACATTCTGCAAAGATACCTTTATTATTAAATCACACCTGCCTATCCCAGGTCCTTGAGGACTCAAACTCTATCACGTCACGTGACGTATCGCGATGTTTTTTGCCTTTGCAGGGCTGGGGTGGGCATGGCCTGCACATGACGCATCCGGCCTGCGGGCTGCCAGTTTGACACTCCTGCAATAGGTGGACCAACATGCCAAATCCAGTCTAAAGTTCTGGCTGATTGTGCAAACAACCATACTATTACTAATAAAGCAGCACTGAGTTTTTTTACTCCCCCCCCCTTTTTCATACACCTGCTAATTTGCAATGTTTGTAGATATTTGTAGATAGGCCCCCTTAGAAGCCAGACAGTAAGTAATTACAGGTAGTCCTTGCTTAATGACTGCCTTGTTCAGCAACTGTTCAAAGTTACAATGGTGTTTGAAAAATAACTTTATGACCAAAGTCACAGGGTCCCTCATTCATGTGATTGCCATTTACAGTCAGTATGCATTGTCTTGTGCTTGACCAGTGTTTTTCTTTTTTCCCACCTTACAGAGCAGAGATTGGAGAGGAACAGACTACAAAAGAATAAACGGGCCCACATGGGGAATATATATCAAAAGGGCTGCTACAAAAACAGACTGGTGTATTCCCCATTGTGGGCCTGCTTACTCTCTTGTAATCTCTTCTCTAATCTCTCTGCTTTGTGAGGAGGGGAGAAGGAAAAAATGAGACAGGCGCAGTAGAGATTGCTTGGGTTTTTTCCCCACTTAATGACCACTTCGCTTTAACAAACTTGCCAGTCCCAATTGTGGTCACTAAACGGTTTGTTGTGCTGCATAATTTATTGTATGTGTCACACATTTATTGTATGTATTCTTGGTTAAATTTAGTTAAACCTCTATTGGGTATATATACTATTAGTTTTGTAATTACTGCACATTCTCCAAGTTTAAGTTCCCAATAAGATACAGGTAGTGACTTATGACCATTTTTCACACTTACGACCATTGCAGCATCCCTGTGGTCATGTGATCAAAATTTGGACGTTTGGCAACTGGCATGTATTTATGACAGTTGCAGTATCCCGGGGTCATGTGATCACCTTTTGCGACCTTCTGATGAGCAAAGTCAATGGGGAAGCCATATTCACTTAACAACCATGTTACTAACTTAACTGCAATGATTCAGATAACTGCAGCAAGAAAGTTTGTAAAATGTGGCAAAACTCACTTAACTGTCTTGCTTAGCAACAGAAATTTTGGGCTCAATTGTCATAAGTCGAGGACTACCTGTATTGTTCAAATTGTGTCTTTCTTCCAGTGTTGAATAAAATTTGTTCCCACTGCCGTAAGCATATCTCTCATTAAATTATGGTATTTCTTGTTATTTTTTCTCTCAGATTATACCTAGTAGGAAAAGTTGTGGTTTCATTTCAAACTTAAATTTCAAGATTTTCTGCATTATAGTATGTATGTCTTCCCAGTACTTGGGGG
Source organism: Thermophis baileyi (assembly GCA_003457575.1). Taxonomy (NCBI): domain Eukaryota; kingdom Metazoa; phylum Chordata; class Lepidosauria; order Squamata; family Dipsadidae; genus Thermophis; species Thermophis baileyi. The sequence continues at coordinate 109,922 of QLTV01001508.1, forward strand.
GGGGGGGTTAATTGTCCATTTGTCATAAAACATTCCTTCTGTTTCATGACATTTCCAACACTGCTGTACGATTTGTCTAACTTAGATATTATTGGAGTCACGCATCATCTGTAAATCATTTTATACCAATTTTCCTTTGAGTTATAACTTGGTATAAAATAGCTCCATATGAATTTACTGAGTTTCTTGGCATTCTTATAAGATTCTTTCTTAATTCAAATTGATGCCATTTAAAATAAAGAGTTTATCTTGGACAATATATTCATCTTGATAATTGCGAAATAACTTTAGGTTCTTGCACCTTTCAAGGTCTCTTTTAAACTTGTGCCATAATTTAACATAGTTATTTTGATGTTTCTTGATTATTTCCTGCAAGGTGCAAACTTAGATATTTTACTTAGTGAGCTGTCAGTCAGCAAAATGCTGTGGACATAGTATACTTAGATTTCAGTAAGGCATTTGACAAAGTAGACCACAATCTACTTCTTGGTAAGCTAGAAAATGTGGGATAGATAGCATCATCACCAGATGGATTCGTAATTGGCTGACAAACTGCACTCAACATGTAGTCCTTAATGGAAGTACATGTACATGGAGGGAAGTAAGCAGTGGGGTACCCCAAGGTTCTGTCTTAGGCCCAGTACTCTTCAATATCTTCATAAACAATTTAGACAAGGGAATAGAAGGGGAACTCATCAAACTTGCAGGCAACACCAAGCTGGCAGGAATAACCAACACCCCAGAAGACAAGCTCAAGATCCAAAAAATATCTTCACAGGCTTGAACACTGGGCCATATCTAACAAAATGAAATTCAATGTAGAGAAAAGTAAGGTTTTACACTTAGGCAGGAAAAACCAAATGTACAAGTACAGATTAGGTGCAACTTGGCTCAATAGGAGTAACTGTGAGAGGGACCTTGGAGTCCTAGTGGACAATCACCTAAATATGAGCCAGCAGTGTCCTGCAGCTGCCAAAAAAGCCAATGAAATCCTAGACCAGGGGTCACCAACCTTTCGGACCTCAGGGACCACTAAATTCATAATTTTAAATCCCGCAGACCACTAATATGAATCCAGCGCGCCACTCGCTGAAGCGCCTGGACTCCCAGTGATGGGATGGGGTCCTTCAGGCACTTAGCTTGGCCGCCTGTTTCTGCAACCTTAAACACTCAATTTGGACCCGTTTCCACAGAAAACAAAACACCGGGATCTCTCATCTCTCTCTCTCATCTATCTTTCTTTCTCTCTCTCTCTCCCTCTCTCTCTGTTTCTCTCTCTAATCTCTCTGTTATCTCTCTCTCTATCTCTCTCATCTCTAATCTCTCATCTCATCTCTCTCTCCTGTCTCTCTCTCTCATCTCTCTATCTCTCTCTCATCTCTCTTTCTCTCTCATCTCTCTCTGTATCTCTCTCATCTCTCTGTATCTCTTTCTATCTCATCTCTCTCTGTATCTCATCTCTCTGTATCTTTCTCTCTCCTCTCTATCTCTCTCTCTCTCATCTCTCTTCATCTGTCTCTCATCTCTCTATCTCTATCTTTCTCTCTCTCTCTCAGCTCTCCCTGTATCTCTCTCTCTCTCTCCCTGTATCTCTTTCTCTCTCATCACTCTCTCTCTCCTCTCTCTCTGTATCTCTCTCATCTCTCTCTGTATCTTTCTCTTTCTCTCATCTCTCTCTCCTCTCTCTCTCTCATCTCTGTATCTCTTTCTCTCATCTCTCTGTATCTCTCTCATCTCTCTGTATATATCTCTCTCTCTCCTCTCTATCTCTTTCTCTCTCATCTCTCTGTATCTCTCTCTTTCTCTCTCTCATCTCTCTGTATCTCTTTTTCTCTCTCATCTCTCTCTCTCTCATCTCTTTCTCTCTTTCTCTCTCATCTCACGGGCCAGCCAGTGTCTCGGGGCGGAGAGGAAGTCGCGCGTCTCCCAGTCGTGCAGCACCAATAAGGTCTGGAAGAAACGCCGAGACCCAGCAAGAGATGAAGCTTCGCTCCCGCTCTGGAATATGGAGTGAATCTCCATCCCCCGCCCTTTCCTTCTCAGGCCAGGCGAGGAGTGACAGGGAGGGGAGGGTGAGCGACGGGGCCAGCCACTAGTGGGTTCAGCCGACAGGAAGCCACAGCAGGGGGACAAAAGAGTCGCGGGTTGCCGCCACCCGTTGCTTCGGCCTGCCTGCGCCGCCACCCCCCCTTGCCACAACAGCACCATTACCTCGTTCTGGCCAGCGAGGGCTGCGCTACTCCTTGCATGTTGCACCACCTGCAAAGTTGCATGTTGCATGTACCACCCTCTACGGTGGAGATTTCCAGCCCCACCACGAGCTGCCTGGCCGGTCCCATATTCCAGAGCTCTAGTCACAGGACTGGCCCATTGGTCATCCCGGAGCAGCTCCTCCACCCGGGTGCACTGCGGACCACCAAAATTTTCTCGCGGACCACTGTCCTAGACTGCATTAACAGAGGGATAGAATCAAGATCACGTGAAGTGTTACTACTGCTTTCTAAGGCCTTGGTCCGACCACACTTGGAATACTGCATTCAGTTTTGGTCACCACAATGTAAAAAAAAGATGTTGAGACTCTGGAAAGAATACAGAGAAGAGCAACAAAGATGATTAGGGGGCTGGAGGCTAAAACATATGAAGAACAGTTGCAGGAATTGGGTATGTCTAGTCTAGTGAAAAGAAGGACTAGGGGCGACATGATAGCAGTGTTCCAATATTTGAGGGGCTGCCACGAAGAAGAGGGGGTCATCCTATTTTCCGAAGCACCAGAAGGCAAGACAATAAACAATGGTTGGAAACGGTTAACCAAGGAGAGAAGCAACCTAGAACTAAGGAGAAACTTCCTGACAGTGAGAACAATAAACCAGTGGAGCATCTTGCCTTCAGAAGTTGTGGGTGTTCCATCAATGGAGGCTTTTAAAAAGAGATTGGACAGCCATTTGTCTGAAATGGTACAGGTAGTCCTCAACTTACAACAGTTCATTTAGTGACCATTCAAAGTTACAACAGCACTGAAAAATGTGATTTATGACCGTTTTTCAAAGTTATGGCCTTTATATCATCCCCATGATCATGTGATCAAAATTCAGATGCTTGGCAACTGGTTCATATTTATGACTGCTGCTATGTCCCAACGTCATGTGATCCCCTTTTGCGATTTTCTGACAAGCAAAGTCAATGGGGGAGCCAGATTCACTTAATAACCAGGTTACTAATTGAACTACAGTGATTCACTTAACTGTGGCAAGGTCGTAAAATGGGGCAAAACTCACTTAACAAATGTCTCACTTAACAGCAGAAATTTGGGGCTCAATTGTGGTCATAAGTTGAGGACTACCTGTATAGTTCCCCAACAGACTGGTGGCGGGGGGAAAGGGGATAGTTTTGTGTGAGTGGTCGGCAAGCGCATGCACGCCCAGCAGCATGCACGCACACCTGCCACACACACACTTGCCCGCTCCTTGCACAAGTGAGGATGTGTGTGTGCACGCTCGCTGGCCATTTCCTCGGCTCGGTTGCAAACCTCTCACGGCCCACTAGTGGGCTGCAGCCCACAGGTTGGGGACCCCTGGTATAGGGTCTCCTGCTTGAGCAGGGGGTTGAACTAGAAGACCTCCAAGGTCCCTTCCAACTCTGTTTTTCTGTTATTTTGGGGGGGGGAAGATTTTTGCGTTAAAAAAACCCTTTTAATTATTTTGTTTTCTGAACATTGATTTTATATCCAGAATATTCTCTATAATTATAAATTGTTTTGTTTTATTGCCTTTTGTGGTTCTATGATACAACAACACCTGCACAGCATTTAAGCTTATATTCTTCTCCACAAATTTTGAGACCTGTTATTTATCACCTCAGATTTTTTTCTGCCAGTATTTTTAACACAATAATAAACAGTAGAGAGGACATCCTTGGCTTGTTCCTTTACCGATCTGAAAATCTCCAGAGCGCTCTGTTAGCCTCAGTCCTCAGATCATAAGTACGTCTATATTAATACCATCTGCTCTATATTCTAAGACTGAGAGAAGGGGAAGATACAGGGAGGAATTCGGGGCTCCCCTTTCCTGCACAGAATTCATTACAGATGAATACGTAGTTTCCACGAACGGCAATGTTCCACGCTGAAATGTACAAACACAAAACACTGATTACATTCATGCTCTAGAAAAGGGAAGTAATCTAGTTTTATTTTTTATGGGACTCATTTTCAAAGGAAACAGAGAGACTGCTAGCTCTTGTCGATGGGTGGCCTTTTGTTTGCTTGCCTGCTTCGGGCATAAAGTGGAATTAACCTCTATGATAGAGCGATTAAGTCCTCCGACTATATTACTCCATCCGCTACAATTATGGTTAAAGAAAGTCGCGCTAAATTGGTTTGAGCAGCCATTGTCCAGTCCGCCGCTGTTCCGCTTCCTTGTCCGTGAAACCCGCAGGCTCTTTCAACCATCTCGTAACACTATTCCCCAGCGTTCTTAGTCCTGGACGGCTGGAGAAGCGCCATGTTCCTCAAAGGGTAACAGACTGGACGGGCCCAGTTGCTACAGCCTAGTCTGTTGTAAATATTATATGCGACTCACCCGTTGCTGCTTCAGGCAGAAGGAAAAAAAGCAACCCAGCTACAGTTGTCATCGTCAAAGTAGCCGAACAGCAAAAACTTGCAAGGAAGGCCTGTAACCACCTCCGAAAAGAGACCGCTAGTGCCGCCATTGTGCCGTCCAAGTCCCACCGCCTCAACCTTCTCCTTCCCTCACAAGCAGCTCATAGAAACAAACACAACCCTCTGACGCCGCATACAGAAACCTCCCACTTTTTCCAAACCTCCCTCCCGTGCGACAGACGTAAGAGAAACCCTTTCTCCTTCCCAGACAGTGACTAATGCAAAGTAGTCTATGTGGCAAGCAAAGTCTTTTTCTGATTGGGCAATTCCGCCACGAGGTTCCGCCCACATTCCTCCCGCCTCCTTCTTGCGCTAGCAAAAGGAAGTACAGAACGAACACCAAGTTCGAAGTCAGACAAGAAAACCTATAATAAAATAGCGATGCGTATTTAATTGCAGTGCGAAGTACGCATAACGGGGCACATACAAAAATTATGGGATTAGTAATGAAGCAATAAAACTAAAAATATCTGCAAGGTATAAGTAATCTAGGAAATAAACAGGAAAAGAACCTAGGGTAACCTAAGGAAAAACAGGAATAAATCCTGTCGTAACAGCAATACTGTACAAGACAGCAATTAAAGTTAAGGATGTAGGTACATCCAAAGCAAATTAACTGAGTCACCTGTTTATAAATTTGTATAACTGGGCTAAACAATTTAGTGACTGGTGTACTGGTTAAGGTATCAGGCTAAAAACAGAGACCATGAGTTCTAGTCCCAATCTGGGCACAAAGCCAGCTAGAGTGACCTTGAGCCAGTCACTTTCTCTCAGCCCTAGAAAGGAGGCAATGGCAAACCACTTCTGAAAAACCTCGCCAAGAAAACTGCAGGGACTTGTCCAGGCAGCCTCCGAGAGATCTACATGACTGAACAGAAAGAAAAAAACCTTATGCCTAATGTGACATCTCCTAGTGCAAAAATTCAAGTCAAGAAACCTTCCAGGAAATTGGGTGAGAAAAGAATGGAATAAAATTGGTTTGGCATCATCTGTTTTAACAAACCCCTGCTGGCTTCTAGTTATAACTTTATTTGTTTCTAGATGTTCGCAAATCTGTTTTTGATTATCTTTTCCAGTATCTTCCCAGGTATTGATGTCAGTCTGATTGGTCTGTAGTTTCCTGGGTCTGTTTTTTTCCCCTCCTTTTTTGAAGATGGGAACCACATCAGCTCTTTTCTGATCCTCCGGTAATTCCCCAGTGTTCCAGGATTTTTGAAAGATATGGTTCTGAGATAACATCTGCCAGCTCCTTCAAAACTCTGGGATGTAATCTATCAGGTGCCGGTGATTTATATTCATCAACATCAGACAGGTGTTCGCTTACCATTTTCTTGCTTATTTTAATTTTTGTTTCTAGTATGACTTTTACAGTTATGTTTTTGGTAGGTTGGGCTATAGTTTCTTATTGTGTGAAGACTGATGCAAAGAGTAAGTTAAGCAGCTCTGCTTGGGTCTAGGACCTTCAGGCTCCTACCCTTAGCCGCGCCTCCTTCTCCAGGCTTCCACCTCCACCCATTTACCTCTAGCTTTCCTCCACGGCTGGCCCTCCCCCAGCCATTCGCCCTGGCTAATGGGCCTCTGCCCCACACCCTTTGGCCCGGCCCATTCACCGAAACACCATTTGTCCCAGGCCTTTGGCCGCACGGGACAGTTAGCCACCAGCCAATCGAGTGGCAGACAGAAGCCATGGTGCTTCTGCCTGCCAGCATGCGAGATTGTAGGGGCTGTGGGGCTATGGGGGAGGTGCGGCAACCAAACAGCAGAGGCACACGGCCTCAGCCGCTTGTTAGGGGAAGGAAGGAAGGAAGGGGAGGGAGGGAGGGAGATCGCATCCCAGCCCCAGCCCTGTGGAAGGCTACAAGAAGCTCCCATCTCAGCTTCTCCCATCTCTCATTCTTTCCCTCCCCAATGTCACAGCCTGCCTGGATGTCTTCTCCCTCACCACCCCTCTTGCAGCCTTTTGTGGGGATTTTTTTTTTTCCGGTCTTTTTTATTTTCTTTTTGAATAAAACCTACATGTCAAGATTCAGCTGCTGCCAAGGTCCCCTTACCTGATCCTGTCTCCCTGACACCGAATGGGTAATTGGTGGCAGGCAGGTGGCAGGGAAATGGGGGAAAACGCACTGAACCGCTTTAAGGCAGTAGGAACCGGTAGGAACCCACCTCTGGACTGTAGCCAGTGGGAGACTCCCATAGTGACCCCAGTTAAGCCTAACAGGGACGTTCGCATCTGCGCAGACTACAAGTGCACCATAAACAAGGCACTACAGCAGCATGCTTACCCTGTACCAGTGGTAAGCCACATCCTCGCCTCGCTCCAGGGAGGCCGAATCTTCGCTAAGCTAGACCTTGCCTAGGCCTACCAGCAGCTACCGGTAGATGACCAGAATACCCAAGACAGAGCAGGAGGAGAGAAAGTGAGTGGCTTGCGATCTGGGCAAAAGAATTATTTTTTATAAATAACCCCAAGAAATATGAGGGGGAAGGTACCAGTGGTAAGCCACATCCTCGCCTCGCTCCAGGGAGGCCGAATCTTCGCTAAGCTAGACCTTGCCTAGGCCTACCAGCAGCTACCGGTAGATGACCAGAATACCCAAGACAGAGCAGGAGGAGAGAAAGTGAGTGGCTTGTGATCTGGGCAAAAGAAAAAAAAATTTTTTAAATAACCCCAAGAAATACGAGGGGGAAGTATATTGGATCTATGTGCTAGCAGTGGAACAAATACACTAAAAGGAAATTATAATATTTAAGAGGAGAACTTTTTAAAAGAAACTAAGGAAA
>QLTV01001509.1:32233-47543 GCA_003457575.1 Thermophis baileyi
AAATGTAAAAAAAGAACAGGGCACCTTCTTTCACATGTGGTGGTTATGTCACGAAGCGAGGAATTATTGGTTAAAAATACATAATTGGTTGCAACAAATAACAGGTAAAACAATAGAATTTACTCCGGAACTTTTTCTACTTGGAATATTACAAAATCAACATAGAAAAAACATCAAATATTTGACCTTACAGATTACAACAGCTGCAAGACTTGCGTTTGCACATTGTTGGAAGAATCCTCACCCACCTACTGAAAGCTTAATAATTAAGAAGATTTATGACTGTGCAGAAATGGACAAATTAACTATAGAACTAAGAGGACAAAAAGACTCAGAATATTATGAAATATGGGAAAATTGGTATCAATGGATTGAAGATAGAAAACAAAAACAAAAAAAAGGAAAAAATGAAATAAACTTGCGTTTGCACATTGTTTGAAGAATCCTCACCCACCAACTGAAAGCTTAATAATTAAGAAGATTTATGACTGTGCAGAAATGGACAAATTAACCATAGAACTAAGAGGACAAAAAGACTCAGAATATTATGAAATATGGGAAAATTGGTATCAATGGATTGAAGATAGAAAACAAAAACAAAAAAAAGGATAAAATGAAATAAAGACACAGAATATTGTAAATATTGTATTGTACAAATAGGAAATCAATGTAAATAAGTAGATGTAGAATTGTTTAAGGATTTATTGTAATTGTTGGAAAAAATTTGAAAATTAATAAATTAAAAAAAAAGAAGAAAACTGTCCAGGGTCCAGTGCTGCTGTGTCTCCCTTGAAACTGGATCAATCTAACTGGGTGCAGTTTAACAAAGAATCTACGACACAAGGCATTCTGTTACGTCAGATCTAACAGATCTCCCTATAATGTGAATAACGCCTAAGTTAATTGCACAGGATAAAGTTAAGCTGATCTTCCTCATATATTCTCTTTCATGTTCTGTAGAAGTTTAGTTGTGAAGAAAAACTGCCGGTGTGTAAAATTATTCTAAGAGTTTTGCCTGTCAAAGACGAGATACATTTGTTGTATGTTTTGTAATTCATGGAATTACTTCTTTGGAAAAAGTGTGGGATCCAATATTTTAGAGGAGGAATAGCAGGAAACCAGCAGTTCTCAGGAACTTGTTAATTTTGCCACCTTTTTGTTTTGTTTAATCCTAGGACTTATTTTCCAGTGAAAAAGGGCAGACTTGGATCACTACTGGCAAAATTTACCACCAAGTGAGTGACACAGAGCCATGGTTTTAATTGTTTCATTTTTACTAAGTATTCCTTTCCTTCATCACCTTCTCCTCTCCTTTCCCAGCAGGAGGGCTCTTAATGAAACCCATAACCCAAACCAGCTGTTTCCCTGCTAGAGACAATAAATATCAGAAAAATGACCCCTCTCTCCCCAAGTGACACTATTTTTTTTTCTCCTTTTTCTGCTGGGCTCTACAATAGATAAAGCAGAGTGACTACATCTAAACCTTTTGCATTGCTATTTCTTTCCTTTCCCAACAGGGTGACAATGCGTAAACAGCTGTTCAAACATCTGGAAGACAGAGGAATACAAGTACGTTGGGGAAAGCTGAGAAATCAGAATTTTGGGTGGCATGCTAGTCTCTACTCCTGGGGATGATCAGAATTATTATTTATTTATTATTAAATTTATATGCCGCTCACCTCACTGTTAAGCAACTCTTGGTGGCTTACAATGTTATAAACATTGATACAAAGCTAAAACATCAAAAGAGCAAAACATTGGGCATCAAATTTAACACACTAAGTTAAACAACAAAGCGAATAAAATAAAATGTGCACACAGGGTGGGGGTGGGATCTTCTAATAATCTACTAGCCACCTCAGAAATGAGACCGCCTCCCATTGGGGTCCCAGGCCAGTTGGCAGAGTCAGGTCTCCTGGTTCCTTCAGAAGGCCAAGAGGGTGAGGGCAGATCTCACCTCAAGGGGCGTGATGTTCCAAAGGGCAGGAACCACAGCAGAGAAGGCTTTTCTGCTGGATCTCACCAGCTGCAATTCCTTGGCCAATGGGATCCAGAGCATGCCCCTCCTGTCAGACTAAGTAGGGAGGGCCAATCCCATCAGGGTGAGACTGTTCCTCAGATAACCTGGACCAGGGGTATCAAACTCAAGGCCCGCGGGCCAGATGCAGCCCGCGGAGTGCTTAAATCTGGACCGCGGGGCCGGCCTGGAAATATCAAAGGACTGGCTCGTGGTGCTTCTGCTGGCCAAAAACGGGCCGTGTGGAGGCCCCACGAGGCCCATTTTTGGCCTCTCTGGCCTCCAGCAGCACTCTGCCGGCCAAAAATGGCCACCATGGCCATGCCCACCCCTGGCCACACACACCCCAACTTCCCCACCCCGGTCCTCCGAGGTCAAACACAACCCTGATGCGGCCCTCAATGAAATCGAGTTTGACACCCCTGACCTGGACCATGCCCTACAGGGCTTTAAAGGTAATGACTAACAACACTGGAAGCAAATTGGCAACCAATGCAGTTCATGTAGCAGCGGTGTAACATGGGCCACTGTAGGGACCCCTAAAACTGTTTGCACTGCTGCATTTTGTCTCAGCTGTAGCTCCCGAATACTCTTCAAGGGTAGCTCCATGTAGAGTGGATTGCAGTAGTCCAAGCGTGAGATGTCCAGGACAAGAGTGGCTGAGCCTGAATTAAAACCTGAGTTGGAACTATTGCAAAAATATTGCTATTGACCTGGCTACTAACAGTGGTGATGAAGTCGTGCTCCAGAAATTTTGGGATTGCAGCAAAGGCGCCTCTTATGCTTAGTACTCTCTTGGCTTTTTTTTTTTTTTGCCACAGTCCTTTTATTTCCGGTGTTTGCATTTTGTGATTGTGTTTTTCCCTCTTCCGCTTTCTCTTTAGACTCTTCTTTGGGTTTTGAATGAAGAAAAAGATTTTGAAGAAGCCTTTAGCTATGGGGTCTCCGGAGTCATGTCTGACTACCCAACTCTTCTTTGACAGTACCTGAATGCTCATCCACCACCATCTTCCAATGCGTAAATTGTAATGTTATTGTTGTGGCCTGCCAGCGGCCAGCAGTGCTGGCAGCAGATTCAGACAGTGAGGAGGTTGGGGAGGAACATGGGCCAGTCCTGGAGTCTGGGGAAGGCTCGGACGAGGGCTCTGCATTGGAGGCAGAGAGGGGGCCAAGGCCATCTGGTAGTTATCAGCTGCCTCCGGAGTCAGACATCAGCAAGGCAGAGGAACAGCTGGAGCCTGTTCCCAGTGTACGCATGCGCAGAGCTGCCAGAAGACAAGAACAATTAAGAAAGCAGGGTCGACTTAGGAGTAAGGCCACACCTTGGAGATGATTGGCCCCTCCCATAAGCAATAAAAGAGGAGCAATTAGTTCCTTCGGTAGTTGCAAGAGTGGAAAGTGCTGTTTGTGACTCTAATAGACTCTGTGCCAAGTTTTGTCTTGCCTGCGTTTGGAAACTAGTTCTCTGGCAGCGTTCCAAGTGAGATAAGGTGTGTGTTTATAAATATTCCTCTGAAAGACTGTTTGACAAGCCTTGCGGACTGTGAATGAAAGCAATTCACAGTCGTGTAAATAAAGAGAGGTTTTACCGGGACTAAGACTCTGCTTCATGCTTTCTAAGGAAGCCTAGGTCAGAACAGTTATTTTAGAATTGTTGTTGACATTTCTGATGGGGAATGGAGAGAGAAAAAGAAGATGAATGCAAAAGATAGGAAACTCAAAAGTATATTTTACCTGTGGATACTGTTAGATAGGGTGAACGGATGAGGCAGACATCAGGTTCAGTAACAATAACAGCTCTTTATTCAGGCAACTATGTACAATCCAGCAGCTCTCTGTCTGACAGCTTCTCTTTATATAGGGAGCTGTCAGACTACCCAGCCAATCAGCTTCAAGTATTTTCCCGCTGGAATGGAGGACCTGACTGGAGCCTTAATGCTCTAGTCCCAGTAACACCCTTCCCCTCTTAGTTGGGTTGATCCAACTTGTGACATAGTCACGTAAATAGGCAGGGCGTTTAGTGCTTCTTTCAGACCTGCGCAGCTCAGTTGGGTCTTTTTGTCTCCCGAGCTTGACCAATGGAAGCGTCTGGAATCTTCCCCGGGGCGTGGCTGGAGTTCCGGGAACCGGTTCGCTCGGAACTCACCCCCCGGCTCCTACATTCCCAGGTAAGTTTTCCGGTTCTTTCGGGCTTGAGCTTTCTGTGTTGGGAGTGTGATTGTTCCGTTTGGATAGGCATTTGGTTTTTTTGTTCAGAAGTTATTTCTGGTTGCCTAAGAGTGGAGTGGCTGAGGCGGCCTCGGAGTTGGTCAATGTGCCTCCTCCAGCTTCTACCGTCCTCGAGCTCGTGTCTATAGGAGCGAGGGCCGGTGATTTCTGCAATTGTGGCAGGAACCCAGAGAGCACCCCCAGCATAGTTGTGGGCGTAAACTTGATCCCCTATGCTGAATGACCTAAGTTGGCTGGTCAAATCTACTGGGGCCTCGGCAGAGTAGTTTGGGTGTAGTCGATCTAGGGGAGACCTTAGCCGGTGACCCATTAGGAGTTCGGAGGGGCTTCTGCCCGTGGTTGCGCTAGGCGTGATGTGCTGTACTAGGAGGAATTTATCAATGCGTGTTTGCCAATCGCCCGGGCCCATTCTAGATAGGGCTTCTTTGGCCGATCTCACCATTCTTTCCGCTTGACCATTGCTGGCCGGGTGGAATGGTGAGACCAGGGCATGCCTGATTCCCTGTTCTGCTAGGAAGGTTTTGAAGTTGATGGCCGTAAATTGGGGCCCGTTGTCAGAAACCAAGACATTGGGCAGGCCGTGTGTGGAGAAAAGTCTCCGTAGTGCCTTGATGATCGCCTCTGCCATTGTGGAGGTCATGAGGACTACCTCTAGCCATTTCGAGTAGGCGTCCACAACTATGAGGAATGTTTGCCCGTGCATGGGGCCTGAAAAAATCAATGTGCACCCTGGACCAGGGTGCTTTGGGCCATTCCCATTCATGTACGGGCACCTCTGGGGGAGCTGGGCAGGATTAATATGTCGTCAAAGTAAGGGACTACTCCCGGTATTCCCTCCAAAAGTCGTTCCATAACGCTTTGGAATAACCCAGGGGCTATGCTGACACCAAATTGCAGTCTCTTGCACTTGAATGCACCCCTGTGTGTTACAATGGTTTGGGCCTCAGCTGTAGCACCATCTACAGGTAACTGCTGGTAGGCCTGCGCTAAGTCTAGCTTTGCAAATATTTTTCCGGGCCCCAGGGAATGTAGTAGATGTTGGACAACTGGAACCGGATAGGCGCTCTGTTGTAGCGCCTTGTTCAGGGTGCATTTATAGTCCGCGCAGATGCAGACTGACCCGTCAGACTTGACAGGGGTCACAATGGGGGTTTCCCACTGGGCATGGTAAACGGGCTCTAGGATCCCCTGGCCAATTAGTTTGTCCAATTCTTGGTCAATTTTGGGCTGGAGGGCGAGAGGGGTCCTCCGGGGCTTTAATCTAATTGGCGCGACGTTTGGGTCAAGGCTGAACAATATAGGGGTCCCCACGTACCTACCCAGACTGCCGCTGAAAAAGTCCTCGAACTCGCGGAGCAGTTCCTCGGCGTTGTCGTCGTTGTTTGCTTTGATGCCGGTTACCCCCATGCCCAGGGCTTCAAACCATTCCAACCCGAGTAGCCTTGGAAGGGAGCCGCTGACCACCGTCAGTGTTAGCGGCCCGTCAAAGTTTTTGAATTTGACATGGAAGGTGCCACAGCCTAGCACAGGGATGCCGTTCCCCTGATAGTCGACGAACCGTAATTCTTGGTGTTTCAGCTGTCGTCTCTGGATGCCAGCGATGGCCTTCTTTAGTGTTGTCCAGGAGACGATGGTCAGGGATGACCCGGTGTCGATTTCCATACTGCATGGCGACCCCTCGATGAGGATGGTAACGCGCAGTTTCTTGCTCTTCGGCGTGCTTGACTGCCATATTTTGGTTTGGAATGTTTCTGTGGATTCCGCCCTTTCTGATTTCCACCGAGGTTTCCACGCTTCTCGTCGGTGTGGCTTTGGGTGGTTCAGCTTGCTTGGTGCCCTTCTCATTTGCCGCGGTGATGGAAGGTTGGCGCGGCAGACCCGGGCCAAGTGGCCCCGCCGATTGCATCGTTGGCATATTGCGTCTCTAAACCGGCAGTTTAGAGTGGTTGTGTGGTTTCCCCCACAACCAGCGCAAGGCTGGAATCGATCGTCTGGTTAATCTGCCCCTTTTCGTCTTTCAAATTTAAGGCGGCAAATTTCCTCTTCGCTGTCAGGCGAGAGATCTCGTTCTGAACTCTCACGATGGACGGTGACAGCTTTGCGTGCATTTTTCGGGCTGCCCTGCTTCTGAAGTGTTTCAATCGACCTGGTGGACGCTTCCGTTGCTCTGGCCTCGTCCAGGGCGACCTGTAGCGTGATGGTAGTTTTCGACAACAGCTTCCGTTGAGAGGTTGATATCACGTACCCCGCAGATTATTCTGTCCAGCAGCAACTCGTCTAGGTCTCGGAATTCGCAGTACGCTGCGGCTTTGCGAAGCACGGCAACGTATTTGTTGATTGATTCGCTTTCTTGCTGATTCCGTAGATTAAATTCGTGCCGCCGCACGAATTTAGATGGTCTTGGCACGTAGTGCATCTTCAGCATGGCCTGGAGCGCGGTCCAGGTGACTGTCTGGACCAGTGTCGGTTCTGCCAGCGCCTGGACGGTCTCGAAAACCTCAGACCCACAGTAGCTCAGGAATAGAGCTCTTTTCTTGTTGTCTGATAAGCCAAGGAGGTCATTGGCCTCCATGAAACACTCGAACCTGGTCATGTAGGAGTCCCAGTGCTCCTTGGCTGGATTGTAGTGACTTGGTGGGGCGTGCATCATCATTTTGCTGTTTCTGCAGACCGCTTGATGCCCAGTGCTGGATTGCATTTGTCAGCTCTTTTTGTTATCTGCCTTCCGATCCCACCCTCGTCACCAATGTTAGATAGGGTGAACGGATGAGGCAGACATCAGGTTCAGTAACAATAACAGCTCTTTATTCAGGCAACTATGTACAATCCAGCAGCTCTCTGTCTGACAGCTTCCCTTTATATAGGGAGCTGTCAGACCACCCAGCCAATCAGCTTCAAGTATTTTCCCGCCAGAATGGAGGACCTGACTGGAGCCTTAATGCTCTAGTCCCAGTATGTAACAGATACTGTAAGAGGAAGACTCTGAAACAAATAAACAATTTTGTTACCAGTGTGGGGCATTCTCAGTAAGTGAGTAACATATTACACACTGTAGCAAGGGACTTGAAGATATGGGAGGTTGGGAGGTCATTGTTCTGCTACAATCGTGCTTGTAAAACAGTGACGTTTTTTCAAGTTGATTAAAAAGAACAAAAAGACAAAGGAGGAGGACAATTCTCTCATTAACACTCAGCAAAACAAATAAAAAATAAAAAAGGACTTGTTAAAGAATGATCAACTTCCTTTTTCTCCTGAGGTGAGTGTTTCCTTTGTAATAAATGTGCCACTACGCTGGTTTGGTATAGTGGTTAAGATGCTGGCCTAGAAACCAGGAGACTGAGAGTTGTAGTCCCACCTTAGACGAAAGCCGAATGGGTGACTTTGGGCCAATCATCAGGAGACTGTGAGTTGTAGTATCATCTTAGGCATGAAAGTCAGTTGGATGACTTTGGGCCAGTCACTCTCTCACCTCAAACCACCTCACACGGTTGTTGTCATAGGGAAAATAGGAAGGAGGAGTATTAAGTACCGTATTTTTCGGAGTATAAGACGCACCTTTTTACTCCCAAAAAGAGGGTGAAAACTTGGGTGCGTCTTATACACCGAATGTAGCCCCACCCAGCCACCCCCACCCTTTGGCCTCTGCCTCCCAGCAATTTACCTCCTTGCAGCAAACAGTGCAGAGCCTGATTAGCAGAAGCAACTTATTACGGCCTCCCGACCATCAGCTGAGAAGCTGCAGGCAGGCCCACGTGCTAAAATGAAAGTGCAACTAGAACTGCAAGGAGGCAACTTGCTGGGCGGCAGAGGCAGCATTTTATTTTCTTGTGCAAATCAGACTGCAGAAACTGGATGCAAGGAAGTAATTCAATAACTATGAATGCCTATAGAATGCCAATTTTAACAGCATATGTACAATTATAGTCTGAAATGTAACGGTGTCCTGTTGTAGTATTAAGATAAGGCATCTGAGTTAGACCCTGACTTAGTCATGTTTTGAGTAGATCTATTTAAATAATTGGGAGGAGTTAGTGTGACTACATTTAAGAAAACTTTCTGGCATTAATATACTGCCATAATGTACATTTCTCCAATTCTTTGCTATTTCTATGGGTCAGGCACACATGCACAGCAAACAGTGTATATCATCTTTGCTGTTTGCTGGGAGGCAAATTGCTGGGAGGCAGAGGCAGATTTTTTCCCCCTTGTTTTCCTCCCCCAAAACTAAGGTTATACTCCAGTGCGTCTTATATTCCGAAAAATATGGTAGGTTCACTGCCTTGAGTTATTATAAAGTAATAAATATGTGACAAAAATCTAACAAATAAACAACTGAAGAGAACAGGGGGGTGATTTCAGGACCAAGAGTGTGTGAAACCATCATTTACGCACTAGTACTGATGATGTTACCTAGTTGGGGTAATGAAACGTCTGCAAGAAAACAAGCAAGCTCAGAGAGCACCAAGGACCCCTCATTTCAACCCCGAGCTACAAATATTCTCCTTTATTGAAACCATCATTATCACGCCTCATTTCTTTTTCCTTTAGTGTTTTTTTCAGCTTTTTATCTCTCGTGAGGCCAGTTATTATTAGTACAACTCTGGGGAATATTCTAAATGGATAGAGAATCAATGTAGTGGCCACATCCACACAACTGTAGCCCCACACTTTTTACTATGTGTGCAATACACATTAAAAAGCAGTGCGGTTTGATCATGCAGTCACAGCCATTTTCTTGACTTTTTTTTTTCTTTTAAAATCCTCTCCTGCAGGAGGACCCATGTAGAAACCTACACTTACATTTGCTTGAGAAAGGCTCTTGAAATCAGCTGAAGATCTGGCTAGGGAATTCTGGGACTTGAATTCCACCCATCTTAAAGTCGCCAAGGTTGGGAAACTACGCTCTAAAATCACAAGCTACCCATCTCTGTACTGTACTAGAGGCTTTAGTTGTCAGGGGAGAACTACTTAATTCAGCATTACATTCCGAGGTATGTGACAGTTATCAAGGCAAACTTACACTCTCCCAGATACCTCTCGCTGCAGGGTGATGCCTGTTTCAACAGCAGGTATGTAAACAAATTGACAAGTCCCACAAAAGAAGGGTCAGCTGTAAGGGTTTGGCAAGAAATGCCAACTTCAAGTCATTGGCACAACGTGGGGTGGTTTTACTGTTCTAGCCAAATATTTTAATCGAGGCCAGAGAAGGAAGTGAGAGACTGCCTAATTTCCATGCTATACTGTACAAGATAAAGGAGGGGTGTGTGCTCTAAGAATGAGTGAATCGTTGGTGGAATTTGATCTGTGGCCTTTCTTAGATCCATTTTCCTTTTCCTTCTGTGATGGTTGGCATCCAGAGAATGCAAAAAATAGGAGGGGCAACAAGTTCTCCTAGATGATTAATTTGCCTTCAGTCCCCACCCTTCCTGGGCACATTCCTGGTACTCAAAGCTATTCCTGATGTGGTTTCCATCTTTGAATCCTCTTAAGGCCAAAGTCTTGCTGTGAAGTGTAGGAATTATGCTGAAACGAAAGACCAATGGAAGCCCACATGATCTCTGCTACATTTTGGACCATCCTCGTTCATGAACATTTGCTCCCACTGCACATAGTCTTTGCCTTACAACAGTTCATTTAGTGACCATTTGAAGTTATAACGGCACTGAAAAAAGCGACTTATAGTAGTTTTTCACCCTTACAACCGTTGCATGATCAAAATTCAGTCATTTGGCAACTGACTCAGTCCTTGACTTACGCCCTCAATTGAGCCCAAAATTTCCATTGCTAAGCAAGACAATTGTTAAGTGAATTTTGCCCCATTTTACCTTTCTTGCCAGTTATTAAATGAATTACACAGTTGTTCAGTTAGTAACACGGTTGTTAAGTGAATCTGGCTTATCCATTGGCTTTGCTTGTCAGAAAGTCACAAAAGGTGATCACATGACTCCGGTCATGAATACATGCTACTTGCCAAGCGTCCGAATGTTGTTCCTGTGACCATGAGGATGCTGCAACAGTCATAAGTATGGAAACTGTCATAAGTCACTTTTTTCAGTGCCATAGTAACTTCGAATGGTCACTAAAAGAATGGTTGTAAGTTAAGAACTACCTGTATACTGTATGCCATCTATCTCACTGTCCTAAGTGACTCTTGGAGGCTTACAATAGTATAAAAGCATAATTATAAAGACATTGAAAGTATTAAAATTAAGGTAGCACAACGATGTGATTTTTTTATTGTCAAATACTTTCCACATATTTTTTCTAGAGCACAAATATGGAATCAGTGAGTCTCCAGATATTGTTGGACATCAATTCCCTTCAGTCTAAGCCAGTAGAACCAATAATCAGAAGCTTTCGCTGCAAATCTTTTTACACCTAGTTTAGATGGCACTAAGTTAACCTCCATGCACAGTTTTTACACTCAAAGTACCAGGTTTTAAGAGGTGAGCCACAATTACGAATGGTAATAGAGTTCACACCTGGCCAGAGACCACCTCCATATTATTTGTTGAGATGTTCCTTGGCTGAGCCCTAACATTGAAAAACAGGTTTTGCCAGCTGAGTCCCAATTCAAATTAATTGCACTGTAAAAATCAAGGTCCCCATAATTATCATTAATTTCACTATATAACATATCCTTTAAGTGGCAATAGTCTGAGTCCATAACCATTGCCTTTTCTCTGATCAAAGTGCTTGTCCTAAGAAGCTATACTGTACTATGGTGGTACAAAATTGTAGGAAATTAGTCACCACCCAAAAGGGAAGGGAATCATAGATATAATTCTGGCAGAAGGATACCACAATTAAACCTATTATCCTTACAATTGTTGCCTAGTAGAGGGAAGGGAGGTTCATGGACCTGGAGAGTAATCATGGGGATATCATTTAAATTCTGGTCTCCAATTTGGTTTAGTCAATACTGTACATCAGGAATATCCAACCTTGGCAACTTTAAGACTTATGGACTTCAACTCCCAGAATTCCCCAGCCGGCATGGCTGGCTGCGGAATTCTGGGAATTGAAGTCCATAAAATTAAAAATTGCCAAGATTGGGAACCTCTGCTCTACATCATCTCTTCCAATCTATGATTTAATCATGTCCCAAACACGCTTTTTCAAAGAAAAACAAAGTCCAGTTGCCTCTTGAAAAAGCACCTTTGGGACAACCATGACCTGGATGACCGAGAATCTCCATAGAGATTTAATCTTCTGTTATCAAGTTGGCATTGATGCTCAGAAATCACATAGATACTGTATGAATAATAGATCACATCATACAATTTGGACAATAAATAGAATCAGATGTCTTAAATACATACCCAGTTTTATCAAGTCCTTTTCCACTTAGTTTGAAGACTTGGGTCTCTCTCCTGTCATATATTCTCACAACCAGAATACAGAATAACAAAATTGGAAGGTATTTTGGATGTCTTCTAGTCTAACCCCCTGCTCAAGCAGGAGACACTATACTATTCCAGACAGATGGCTGTCCAGTCTCTTCTGTACAAAACCACTCTGGGTGTGTTTTAGAATGAGAAGTAAAAATCAGGCAAAGGTTTCTAAAGAAGCTGCATAGCTGAGTGGGACTTGGTACCCAGGTCTTCCCACTCCTAACCGCTAGGGGACACTCCCTTTCAAATAAATATTTGCTAGAACTGGCTGCAGTTAAGTCAAGTAAACAATACAAAGAAAGGCAAAGGCAAACCACTTGGAAAACACCCACAATCATACAAGCTGCATATTTTCAGTTCTGCAGCTATCTTAGCAAGTAAATTCATTTCTGTCTCCCATTCTACTTCATTCCAAGCATATCAATGTAGCCCATAGCATCCAGCTGACAAAGTGGGGTCTCATATATAAAATCTCTAGCAAAAAGGCTGCAGGATTTTTAGGTTTGTGTGGAAGCAAATTAAAATGAACCACATTGACAAAAACTTTTATTAGCAGTGAAAGGAAATTACTGGATTTCCTTAACCGAAGTCGATCTTATCAAATCCAAGGACAAAATAATTGCTGAATGTACAATATCTATCTTCCTCTGTGCAAGAATCAGCAGTTGCTGGTTAGAAAAGGGTTACAGCCATACTGATTAGATCATGTCGTCTCTTGATAAGTGGGCATTCATTCATGTTTTGCATAGCATTATGATGTGCTGTGTTCTACCTCTTACAAGCTGGACATGGGTAAAATGCACGTTTCTCTGTCTGGACTCAGGTCATTTTTGTTTATTTGCATCCCACCTTTATTACTTTTACAAATAACTCAAGGCAGCAAACATATTCCACACACTTTCCTCCTCCTATTTTCCCCACAACCACCCTGCGAGGTGGGCTGGGCTGAGAGTGAGTGACTGGCCCAAGATCACCCAACTGGCTTTTATGTCTAAGGTGGGACTAGAACCGAGGGTCTGCTGGTTTCTAGCCTAGAGTCTTAACCATTAGACCAAACTGGCTCTGGTCATAAGCTGCCTATCCACTTTTTAAGAAATCATTTTATGCAGCTGATAAAAGAGTTTGTGACCATTACAACTGATGCCCAAATGCATATATTAATCTAATCAGCAACATTGGAGTTGGTTTCACTGCAACATGGTTATTTTTTTGGCATTAGCCAATTTATGGAGCTGAACTCATTATGTGCAGATTGAGATCCTGCTCAACCATAAAACTTTTAATCTAGGCTATTTTGTTGCAGACAATTTCCTTCCTCATGACATCTAACCCTGACTCACAATGAGGAAGTGAACAATGACTGCCTTCCCCTCCCAGGCCAATATTGTCTCCTTTGGCTTGCAGTGGTTTTCCAAAATACCCAAGCACAGAATAATTGTTCAGATCCCAAGATATACAATCCCCCCCCCTTCCTTTTTACTGTAATGTAGCGTTTGCACTGAAGAAGAGCCTAATGCTGGGAATGATTGAGGGCAAAAGAAGGGGACGACAGAGAATGAGATGGCTGGATGGAGTCACTGAAGCAGTAGGCGTGAGTTTAAATGGACTCCAGAGGATGGTAGAGGACAGGAAGGCCTGGAGGAACGTTGCCCATGGGGTCGCGATGGGTCGGACACAACTTCGCAACTAACAAGAAGCGTTTGCAACTCCAGAATTCAATAAGACATCCCTATAAGATAAACATATCTTAGGGGAAGAATTTCTACTATAGCAATGATGATGGTGCTTACATTATTTACATTTTAATATCTGGAATTTAAAAAAGCATTATTTACCAGCCGAAAAGTCAATTTCAGCATAGTCTTGTTTGCAGGATCCTCTGTTTCATCAGTTCAAAATCTGCCAAACACGGAAGGCTATCATATTAAATGCATATATTCATCTAATCAGCAACGTTGGACTTGGTTTCACTGCAACATGGTTTATTTTTCTGGCATTAACCAACTTGTGGGACCGAACTCATTACATGCAGGTTCAGATCCTGCTCGACCATAAAACTTTTAATCCAGGCTACTTTGATCAAAGTTTATTAGTGCCTTCTACAAGATGCCACTTTCGCTGTAAAAAGACTAACCTCCCCAACTATTCCTCTAGACCCCGTTCCCAAAGGAAAAAAGGTGCTCCACTACAGCCCGGTCCTCTGCGGGCAACAGCGGAGCCAAAGGCGCTCTGCACAGGCCCAGAATCCCAGAGGCCCGTCGGGTTCAGGGCCGGCGCTGCGCGCCGCCCAGCCACGCCATCTCTCCAGCCACAGCTCCTGCTCCTGCCCCCACGTCGTGCCGAACCAAGCGCGTCCTCCGCCCGCGCGCATGTCCCCTCCCCTTTTATCAGCTCTGCAGTTTATTTGCATAGCCGCCCCGATTGGCTGGGCGGAAAGAGGAAGGAGCGGAGGGGGAAGCCCACAGAAAGGAGGGAGGGAGAGGGGAGAAAAAAAGGGGGGAGGGGAGGAGACACCTTTGTTTCACAGCCAGGGTTTGTAAAGAAGAGGAAGTCTAGACTCCCAGCTGGGGCTCTTCGCGGGGGGGCTGCGGGTCTGTCGGCGGGGCGACTCCCCTCCCCAAAAGCCGCATCGAGGCACCATCCGACGCGGGGGCGCTTCGCCGTTGTTCTTCGGACAGGTGAGACGGGGGGGGGAGGGCTTCAGGGAAACGGCGGCGTCCGTAGACGCCTCTTCTCCACGAAAGGCTGGCGGTGCGTGTCTGTCTGTCCCTCTGTGTATAAAAACACGCACGGTGTTGTGGCTATATCCTCCTGCAAGAATGGAGGGAGGGGGGATGCAGTGAGTGGATGCTTGTGGGCGCCGATTTCCAGTGAGTGACCCACTGACCCCCTCGAAAGGCGAACGGATCTGAATAGCTGGAGAGGGATGAAAAGGATTCCGGCGGATCCTTTTCAGAGGATTCCAACTATTGTACTCCTCCTGACCACGCAAAGAGGGCATTTCCTAGGATAACCTCATGTTCCTTTTGTTATTTCAGCAGGGGATTTATCTCCTCCCTTCGCGATGGCCCGTATCTCCTCTAATCCCACAGGAAATGCTGTAGAGAGGGATCCGTTTTCAAGAGTCACTAATTCGGGATCAGGTGGCATCCTTTATGTATTGAGCAGCCGGGGTTGCGTTTTGTCCCTGGAGGATAGTTTCCAGCACAATATCGATTGGTAGCCAAACGAGTCATAACCACGGCACTGTTTATCAAAACTGGTTTTAACCCTCCCTTAGTCTCTCTGAGCAAGTAGATTTCTCTCTTTTCTCTGTCCATCAGTCAAATGGCTTTTTCCAGCTTGCGGTGCTGCTATGTCAAAAGTTTTAGTAGAAGGAGTGGGGGGTGATTTGCACCTCCAACTTTTCTTTCCATATCCTTTATTCTTATTCTAAAGTTCACATTTTAGGAAGTTTTTTTTTTAAAAAAAACAGGAAAAAGTTTGCATTTGTGGCCCTACAATTTATATGGAAATATGAAATTTGGCCTATTACTCAACAGCTGTCCCTTTCTGCACTTGAAGTAAAAATCTTGCCATTTACTTCTGACACAGAACACAGACACAAATTTTCAGCTTATGACTATCATCCCAGCCCTATCATCAACTCTTCCACCCTCTATATCCACCT
>QLTV01001509.1:101688-114030 GCA_003457575.1 Thermophis baileyi
GCGTGCGCGCGAAGGAAGCGAACCAGCAGCGAGGTAAGTTAGAACCCACCCCTGGTTGCTACCTAATAAAGAACTGTGCTACTTTTTCTCCAGGTTGGCAGGACTGACCTGGGAATTTTTTTTTATTCCTAACGTTTTCCCACAAACACAGTCTGCTTTTTTCAGATCAATCAAGTATTGATCCGATGGTTGTCATAGGAATTGACTAACCATCTTGTCACCTGAACCATGACATTGTGGGCCTAGAGTGACTGACCCAAAGTCACCCAACTGGCTTTCGTGCCTAAGGCAGGATTATAACTGACAGTCTCCGGGTTTCTAGCCTGGTGCCTTATCACTAGACCAAACTGGCTTTAGAAATATCTTTGTGTCCTGAAATTGTCCTCATTATATGTAAGAGAAATATACTGTTCTAGTCATTTTTACACTGCCTGTTCCATGTATCCACTTTTGAGAACCATGCATTTGGAAAAGAGGGCTTTATTTTTTGCCCAACTCAAGACTGCATGGTTCTCCAGCATGGAAATTTAAATTGAGTGTGAAAAATTATCCACAACAAACAAGCTCCTCCTCCTCCAAATAAAATGCTATAGAAAACCATTTTGTTTGTGCACGTGCTCCAGTATTTGTCACACTTAAGACTTAGAGGAATCTAGTGATATATCTCCATGAAAGGATATATAACAGATGCCTATCAAATGTTTTAGATACAATAGCTATACACAACAGGGTTACTTACAGCTACATTAAATTTTATTATGCAAGAGTGATCATTGTCCAAATCCTGCACTGAAAATTGCTCTTGGCTTTTTCTAGCAAAGATTATATTTTATATGTAAAACAATATTTTAGGTGTGACAAGAGAGATGGAGGCCGCCTACAAATGTTTCAGTAGATTAAGTGTTTGCTTCACTGATCGTATGATCAAAATGAGCCAAGCCAGCATCTTTATTAGCAGCTGTTCCAATCATGTACAAGATTTTCCTCAAGCTTATCTTTTAATGTCAGCTGTGTTGCCAGAGGCAATAACCTATTGGTTAATATCATCCTGCATTCCATCCTTACTTTCAGGCCAATGCGAAAATATTTAAAAAAAATAATATCTGGCAGATTTGCAATTATCCTTTCAACTCAATCCCGTAAGGAAGTCAAAATCCACAGTGTTATCGTTTACACCAGGAATATCCAACCTTGGCAACTTTTAAGACTTGTGGACTTCAACTCCCAGAAGTCTGGCTGGGGAATTCTGGGAGTTGAAGTCCACAAGTCTTAAAGTTGCCAAGGTTGGACACTCTTGATTTACATCAAATAGGATATTACAAGAAAAAAAAAGGAATGTTTTCAGTGGAAACTCTATGGAGATTCTCAGTCATCCACGTCATGGTTGTCCCAAAGGTGCTTTTTTCAAGAGGCAACTGGACTTTCTGGTTTTTCTTTGAAGAAGTTTCACTTCTTATCCAAGAAGCTTCAGCTCTGACTGGATGGTGGGGAATGGAAGGATTTATACCAGTAGTGGGTTCTAAAACCCTTTACTACCGGTTCGCGCGTGCGCACGCTCGTGCGCGCAACGCTTCTGTGCATGCACAGAAGCTTCTGCGCATGCGCAGAAGCATCCCGGGTGGGTGGGCGGAGCCTCCTGCCGCTGGCGCTACTGGTTCTTAGAACCGGGCCAAACCGGGAGCAACCCACCGCTGATTTATACTCCTTACAGACAGCTGGTCATTTGCATTCTTTTCTAAGAAAAACCAAAAAGTCCAAAAAGCACCTTTGGGATTTTCAGTGGAATGAGAAAGGACTAAGGAAGTTTAGAAATACCTTATGTAGGGAAATCAGAATGAAAATCCTCTGAGCTATATATGGCAGTGATGGCGAACCTATGGCACGCGTGCCACAGGTGGCACGCGGAGCCATATCTGCCGGCACACGAGCTGTTGCCCTAGCTCAGTTCCAGCATGCATGTACGTGCCGGCCAGCTGATTTTTGGCTCGTGCGGAGGCTCTGGGAGGGCGTTTTCGGCCTCCAGGCGCCAGGGAAGCCTCTGGAGCCTGGGGAGGGCGAAAAACGGGCCTACCGGAAGTCGACGGGGGAGCGGGGGGGGGGGTCGTGCACACATGCGTAGGGCTGGGGCAGCATGGGGGGGTCACGCACGCATGCGCAGGGTGGTGAGGTGATGGGGGCATTGAATTATGGGTGTGGGCACTTGCGCGCGTGTGATAGCGTGCATGCGCGCGCTTTCGGCACCCGAGGAAAAAAAGGTTCGCCATCACTGATATATGGGAAAGCAAAATTGTGTGAACCCCAAAATGGGAGGCTAGGCAATATCAGCCAATGACCTACAAGTTCTTAGGCACTGACTTATATGCTATGCTTTTCCACAGCCCAAGCCAAGAAATAGCAGCTCCTCCCATCTTCCCCCCCTACCAAGTCTCCTCCTGAGCAAACGGATTTCAGAGCAATGCTCCCAGCGAGCTGGGCCAACCTGGATTTCCTTGCAAGTGCAGAACCAGCAGAAGCTTCCTCGTTCTCTCCTTTCAAGTTGAGTTTTGCACCCTACCCACCTCGTGTCTATGGACCTCCCTCTGGCTACCCTGGCTCACAGCCATCGATGCTTTAACCCCTGCACAACCTGGATACCTGCATTTGATTTGCTTCTGCTTGCAAAATTTCATGGTGTTTTCCTCTTCCATTTAAGGAAGTAGAGTTTGATTATATCCACAGAGTTTATAATTAAATCCCAAAAGGCTGCAACTGACTGTACATTTTTTCCCCCACAGTGAATATAAGGAAGTTGAGATGCTCACATTTAAACTTTTTCAATTATTTCCCGAGTAGAAAATGTCTACTCAATATCCTAAGTGGTAGTTATGCTTCCGCTATTCCTTTTAAAACATCTTACAAACATACAAGTGCATATTTTTACATATGTCTGCACATGTCATCTTAGCATTATTGGAGTGGTACATGTGGTGTGGCAGCACCATAGGAACTAGCAACTTATGTTTTTTTAAAAAATGTATTTTTATCAGATGTTAAAAACCAATTCCCATAGCTGGCAGAGCCCTTTTGGCTTGATGAGAGGATGCAAATTCTCCTATTTTCATCTGGAACCACAGTAATGTATTAAAATCATCTTCCTTTCTCTGCCACTACCAAATTAATTAGGAAATTAACTATCATAAGAAAAGACATATTTGCAGATATTTCTGTAGCACTCATTCATAAATGTGGCAATACAAATACACAATGTACAAGATACTCAATTTTTCTTAATTTTATTATTTTTTATCTAAAAGTTGTAAATAGGAAAAACAAAATGAAAACAAAATTAGAGCAGGAGACACATCATGGGAGACGGCAGGAAATTCCCCCTTCTAACTCTAAATAGATACCTGCACTGCACATTCCTTCACAGGAATAAAGGAAAAGAAGGGAAGGGGAAGATGTCAGCCTGGGGAATTACAGGTGTGGCTACCCCATCCCCACAGGGGCAGAAGATGAGAGGGAGAAAAGAGAAAACATGTCCCATTGGTCAAATTCATTAGCATGATGTGGTCCCAATCTCCATAGTCAGGGAGAAGGAGTAAGAGAACCAGATCTGCCAATAAGATTTAATAAATCCATTCGCCAAAGCTGAATGGATTCCAGAGGGCATTTGGAACCCCGAGTGACCACAAAAAAAATCATTTTGCAAGATCAGGATTTTTTGGTATGGTATGCTGGGGACAGTCGTCTTCCACTGGCCATATAGTTTTTACGGAGCAGAGTGGGAATCCGGAGCGATGGCACACAAAGGAAGGACTTCCTATATTAGCTCAATCTATTCCATATAACTGAAGCAAACTACGGACTGAAGTGCCAAAAACCCTCAACATTGTGGGTCTTCCAGCAACCTAAAACAGCACAAGTTTGAAGCACTTCCTGTTCTTTGCTTAAATGTTTCAGAGTGGCACCAAAACCATGGAGTTCCAAGGTCAGCTGACAAGAGAAAAAAGAAAAAAGCATCTAAGTGACCCAGCGGCAGGGGGGAATTAGTCCAGATAATTAGCTCCCCTAACAAGATCAGATATTCTTTGATCAATCTGGCTTCTCCTTAATTCTGAATCCAGTTCTTTGTAACGTATATATTCTCTAAGCAATAATTTCCAGTTCTTCTAGAACAGCCTTCTCTAAATTAGTGTCCTCCAGATTTGATTATGCTACAATTCCCATCTAATTCTGAATGGCCAAGTTGGCTAGGATGATAGGAGCCTTAGGCCAATACATTTGGAGGGCACCAGCTTGGACAATGCTGCTTCATGAGTAGAAAAGCCCCACCAAGAGTTGCTCAAGAAATCAGTCAGTGACTTCTCTACAAAACTAGAGATCTTTAAAGAACTACAACTTTTCTTCGTTCCTGGGCTGATACTTCTTTTCATGGAAAGAGCTGACAAAGTTCCAGGGTTTTCCACAGGCAGAAATCCTAAAAAGTGTTTTTTTCCCAGGGGGAGGGGGAACATACCAATTATGGCAATCCTAGGGATTGCCCAGGAATCAGCAATGTTGGGAAAAGATGGCTAATTCAGTCTAAGGGGTCCAGAACTGAGAATTTATTGGGCAAGGGCCAGGGTAAGGGAGAGAAGGAAAGAAGAGAGCTGAAACCCTGCCAAAGGCTGAAAGAGAAGCTGACCACTCCATCCAGAATAGGAAACAGAAGCTGCACAAGGGGGAAGAGGGAGGAGCAGCATTCACAGGAAGTAGTCCGCAACAGGCTTCTTAGATGGGATGCCTCGGGTTTCTTGAGGGGCTGCTTCAAAGATGATAAATTCCTTTTGAAGGTGTTCATCCAGTTCCAAGATGGCTGCAACATTCCCACAACTGTGGTTGGAAGAGAGAAAAGGGGTCAAATTTGTGTGCTTCAGGTTTCATCAATGCCACACATCCCTGGACAACACACTCGGCTGATTTCAATCTCTCCATCCCACAGTTCTTCCTATTCACAGGCATACCCTTGCAGTTTCTCACCGGTAGCAATAGTTGGGGGCTGACCACACTGTAAGAACTGTCTCGTTGAAATGCCATTTGTATCCCTCCATGACCAGCTGATGTGCCCGGCAAATCATGTCGATATCATTTGCTGCGTTGAACTGTGCCACCACGTCGCTGCCAAATAAATAGCCAGCACCTCGAGGACTGACCCCCCAGCCTGTAGTGTCTAGAATAGCAAAAGAGGAGAATGTCGACACAAGGGAAACCAAATGGCAGGCAAATGCTAGGAAAAAGAAACATCTGGGCTTGCAAGCTAATAGAAGAAAGCCAATCAGCTGACAAGGAGACACTATAGAACCCCTCATACCACCATCCATATATTCCACCATACAAGGGTGTTCTTTTTCCCTTTTAAAAATCTTCTAAAACAATAATTCTGGGAGTGGGAAAGAAATGGAAGTAGAGATACAAAACATCTCACTATCTTTAGTGGAAGAGTTTTACCATTTGCTGATTTTTGATTTGCTGATGACTGCAAATCCATGCAAGATTTAATATATATGTCTTCCGCAATGTAGGGGCACGATGGCTCAGCAGTTAGAGATGCTGAGCTTGTCAGCTGACAGCCTGGGTTTGAGACCTGAGCGCCACGTGATGGGGTGAGCTCCTGTTCCTGCCCCAGCTCCTGCAAACCTAGCAGTTTGAAAGCATGCAAACGCAAGTAGATAAGTAGGTACTACTTTGGTGGGAAGGTAACAGCGTTCTGTGCACCTCGGCATATAGTCATGCTGGCCACATGACCACGGAAATTGTCTTCAGCAACGCTGGATTCCTTGGCCAAGAAACGGCGATGAGCACCGTGCCCTAGAGTTAGACATGATTTGGGCAGGGAAAACCTTTATCACAATGTGCTTGGAATATAATGTGCCCAGTGGGTTATCGAGCATGGCACCAGTCTAGACTTCAGGGCCGGGGAGGGGGTGTGGCTGTTATCAGAGAATCTCTAGCAGCCTCCAGGGGCACTGCTCCACAAGTGCCCGGCTGTGAGACCCTTTTTCTTAGGTTGGGCTCAAGGAATCAGGTGGGATTGCTGCTGCTGTACCAGCCTTCCTGCTGCATGGCAGCTTCCCTACCCAGGCTCCTGGACCTCGCCGTGGGGCTGGCGGTGGAATTCCCCAGGCTTATAGTTCTGGGGGACTTCAACTTGCCATCAAGGGTCAGAGGTAGCCAGAAATTTCATGGAAACCATGACTTCCATGGGCCTGTCCCAGGTCATCCAGGGCCTGACTAGGAATAGTGGTCACACACCCGATTTGGTGTTCTTGTCGGAGCAGTGCCTGTGTGACCTGGAATTGGTGGACCTGTCCTTGGTCCCCTTGTCATGGTCGGATCAGTCTGGTGGCAATGAGTTTCTCAAGAGCTGTACCCCCATGCAGGGAGGCAGGACCTATTAGATTGGTCCATCCCCGTCGACTAATGGACCCTGATGGGTTCCAGAAGAAGCTGGGGGTTATAACTGCAGATCTGCTGCACAGTCCAGCCGAGCTCTTAGTCACTGTTTGGAATAGGAAGGTGACTGAGGCTCTGGATAGGATTGCACCCATGCAACCTCTCCTCACCCGTAGACCTCTCTGCCCTCCGTGGTATACAGAGGAACTGAGAGGGATGAAACGGATGAAGAGACGTCTAGAGCGCCGCTGGCGGAAGACAAGGGATGAACTCGATCGAACATGGGTAAGAGCTGCTATTAAGGCCTACCTCATGGTGATTTGTGCGGCCAAGTGTAAATACTTCTCCACACTAATTGCGTCTGCAGATAATCGCCCAGCGACCCTCTTTAAGGTGAGCTGCCCCTCCTGGGGAAGGAGGAGATTGAGGTCCACCTGAAGGGGCGCGCTGAGGAATTTGCAGATTATTTGGAAGACAAAATCGCTCGACTTCATTCCCAGTTAGATGCCAGCGTGGTTGCTGGTCTGGTGGAAGCCCGAGGCAGGTTCTTGCCCTGTTATCTGGGAACGGTTTGACCCTGTCGCTCCTGAGGAAGTGGACAGGATACTAGGGAGTATGCACACAAGCACCTGTGTTTTAGACCTCCTGGCTTGTGAAAGCTTCCTGGGAGGTGACAGGCGGGTGAACTCTGACGATGATTAATGCTTCCCTACAGGAGGGGGTAGTGCCCCAGCACTTTAAGGAGGCTGTGGTCCGCCCTCTTCTTAAGAAGCCATCGTTGGATTCCACCCTGTTGGATAATTTCCGACCTGTCTCCAATCTTCCCTTTTTGGGGAAGGTGGTTGAGAAGGTGGTTGCGTGGCAGCTCCAGAGGTTTTTGGATGAAACGGATTATCTTGACCCCTACCAGTCAGGATTCAGGCCTGGATTTGGGACAGAAACGGCATTGGTCGCACTTTTGGATGATCTCTGGTGGGAGCGGGATGGGGGTAGTGCATCTATCCTTGCTCTATTTGACCTCTCGGCAGCTTTCGATACCATCGACCATGGTATTCTTCTGGAGCGGCTTCGGGGGATGGGAGTGGGAGGCCCTGTGCTATTGTGGTTCACTTCCTCTGCAGCTGCTCTCAGTCACTGTTGATAGGAGGGGCGTGATCCAGCCCTTGCCCACTGCTTTGCGTGGTTCTGCAGGGCTTGGTACTCTCTCCGCTCCTGTTCAACATTTATATGAAGCCTCTGGGTGAGATCATCCGTCACCATGGACTCAATATGCTGATGATACTCAGCTGTATGTCTCAGCTCGTGGTGAGTTAAGCGATGCCGTGTCCTCCCTCTCGCAGTGCCCGGAGGCTGTTAGGGGCTGGATGGGGAGCAACGGGTTGAAACTAAACCCTGGCAAGACAGAGTGGATCTGGGTTTGGGGTTCTTTGGCCCAGGGAGAATTGCCACCTTTGGTCTTGGATGGGGTGGCACTACCCCAGACCCTGTGCGTAATCTGGGGGTTCTCCTGTACTCGTGACTCCTGCTCAAAAAACAGATGGTGGTCATGGCCAGGAGGGCCTTTGTGCAACTGCGGGTTGTACGCCAGTTATGCCCTTTCCTGGACCAACAATCCCTACTCACGGTCACTCATGCCATAGTCACTTCCCGTCTTGGCTATTGCAATGTGCTCTACATGGGGCTGCCCTTGAAGAGCATTCAGAAGCTCCAGTTGGTGCAAAATGCAGCGGCCCGCATGGTTTTGTGCAGACCTCGATGTGCACATGTATCACCTATCCTGCGGGAGCTGCATTGGCTGCCGATTTGCTTCCAGGTGCAATTCAAGGTGCTGGTTGTCACCTTTAAAGCCCTTCATGGCTTGGGACCAGGGTATCTGAGGGACCGTCTTGTCACTACGTTCATCTTAATTTGTCAGCAGGACTCTTATTCTGAAATGACATTGTACACTGATATGAAGTTCTCATGTGATACCTGTACTGCGCATGTGTTAATCTTTCCTTTGTTCTTCTTGTTCTTCACCATGTAGACACAGACTTAGATCTTATTTTTGTTATGCAAATATATTACTTTTATTCTTTCCTGGACTCCGGTCTTATTATTGAGAATTGAGAGCAGGGAAACAAGATTCATTTCCCCTCTAATTATTTTTATCTCCGCAACACGTCTATTGCCGGTCACATCTACCCGACCCACCAGAGCGGGGAGGCAAGGAATGTTGCGGGTCCCATCCCCTAGGGAGATACACCTGGTGGGACCTAGAAGGGCCTTCTCAGTGGTGGCTCCCTCTCTCTGGAACATCAGTCCCCCAGATATTAGAATGGCCCCCACTCCAACACTCTTCCAGAAGGTGCTGAAGACCTGGTTCTGCCAACGGGCCTGGGGAACCCAGAGCGGGATGAAGCCCATTAAATGGCTTGTGTGATCTGCTGTCGCCGGGGGTTGATTTTGTCATATTGTGCTATAATAATTTATTTGATTCTTTTTGTTAGTTTTTATTGTTTTAAATGTGGTTTTATAGTCTGTAAGCCGCCTTGAGTCGCCATGGGCGAATAGGCAGCAATATAAATTCAATAAATAAATATAAAGATCAGATTCCACCAAACCTGTACACAACGTCAGCCATTACAGTATCTACTATCGAGATAATATTCACACACACAGAAAAAGAAAGACTCATAGTTGTACCTTCAGGGTCAGACCATAGAAGATCACACATGGGGCCATCATGAGGGACCTCTTGTTTGCGATCTATTGTTCGGATCTGGTCCAGCGTCTGGATGGATGGGGATAAGCCACCATGGACACAGAAAATCTGAACAGAAAAAACACACTTGTACAGTATACATCATGGACCTCCCTCCATCTTTAAACTGTCACTATTTTTCTCTGATCACCTTATCCTAGAGACATAATCTCTTTGTGCCCCTCCTACCCCTTTACAGTCTCTGATATTCAGTTATGCATTTGATTAAAAACAACCAAGTGCTGGATTTGAATTAAGAGAAGACATTCATTTTGAATCAGCCCCATGCCACCAGTGATTATCCCATAATTACATGTCTTGGCAAGTAAAATAAGTTGGTTTTCCCTATTTTTCAAATCAGAATCTGATCTCCTTCAGATCCATAATTCATCATGATTCAAGAATTATACTTGCATACTCACCTTGCCATCAATAATGGCAGAGAGGCTGAGGTAGTCAAAAATCTCAGTGCAGTAGCGCCACACAGTGACAGAGCCATATTTTCTCAAGCACTCATCATAAAACCCATATACCTGGGTGATCTGCCTGCTTTCGTGATTGCCACGGATAAGGGTGATTCTGTCCGGGTAACGGACCTGTAAAAAGAAGTTGATCCATTTAGCTTATCCTTCAGATTTAAAAAGGTATTAGCCAAACTGGCATCACTGCCAGCACATGCTGACTTTTAAATAAGGAAGAAAAAATCAATGTTGACTTATCAGGGCTTTCCTTACTTTGAGTGCCAGCAGCAGCAAGAATGTTTCAACACTGTAGAAGCCTCGATCAACAAAGTCTCCCATGAAAAGATAGTTGGTCTCAGGTACATCGCCACCCACCTGATGCATGAAGACACAGAACACATGAAAAGGTTACCCATAAAATTAGGGAATGTACAGAAAGAAAGCAAAAAGCAGCAGAAGGCAGCATGGAACTAGTGGGTTTCAGCACTCACCCTGAATAGCTCTTTAAGGTCATAAAACTGGCCATGGATATCCCCACAAACCTGGAAAAAAATGCACCAAGGATAAAAAAAATTAAAGTTTGCCTGACTGCTGATGTCACCACACCAGTCTAAGGTATTATGAGGCACCCCCCCCCAAAAAAAAAACCCTTACTCACCGTTACTGGGGAATCTACTCTCTGGACATTACTTTCTTCCACCAAGATCTCTCTGTTGGAAGGAAAAGGGAGATGTGTCATCTGGAATTGCCTTCCACATCATCAGCTGCATGCTGTAGTATAAAAGCAGTTACTGCTCAGAAGTCTACAAATACTTGCCTGGCCTTTGCACAGAGGGCTTTGACCTCACTCTCCTTGATGAGTTCACAGCGCCGCAGATGTTCAATCTGGCGGTCAAGGTCACTGATTTCAGCCATCTCTCCCCCCCTGCAAAAATAGGAAATGTCTGTTACATGTGTGCACAAACACATGGATACATATATTTGCACACAGACTTTCTATGAGCACACAGATTCTTCTTCAAAAGGATTCCAAACCAGAGCAAACTACAACCAAGCAATGTTAAAAATACAAGTAATCCTCAACGTACAACAACTGAGCCCAAAATTTCTGCTGCTAAGTGAGTTAAGTTTTGCCCCATTTTACGATCTTTCTTGCCACAGTTGTTAAGTGAATCTCTACAGTTCTTAAATTAGTAACACGGTTAAGTGAATCTGGCTTCCCCATTGACTTTGCTTGTCAGGTCGCAAAAGGTGATCACATGACCCCGGGACACTGCAACCCTCATAAATGTGAGTCAGTTGCCTAGCATCTGAATTTTGATGATGTGACCATGGGGATGCTGCAACAGTTTTAAGTGTGAAAAACTGTCATAAGTCATTTTTTTCAGTGCTGGTGTAACTTCGGTCAGTAAATGAAAGGTTGTAAGTCGAGGACTACCTGTATATTCTTAATAAAGATTGTAATATTGATGAAAGCGAAGGGGAAGCTAAAGAAATTCCTCACCCCCAAAACGACTCCTATTAAACTATAGGAATACTCTCAATTATGGGTATCTTTTCATCTACAGCAGGGGTGTCAAACTCGATTTCATTGAGGGCCGCATCAGGGTTGTGTTTGACCTGGGGCGGCGTGGCCAGGATGGGTATGGCCAGCTTGACATCACTCATGGGGGGGGCGGCGCCTGTGGTGGCCCGAATGCTTTGCCAGTGAAAATGGACTCCCGAGCTCCATTTTTCAGCTGGAATGGCCTCCTACAACCCTCTGCCAGTGAAAACAGCGGAGCTCCGTTTTCGCTGGCAGAGGCACCGCGGGCCAGTCCTTCACTGTTTCCAGGGCGGCCCCACAGGCCAGATCTAAGCACCCCGTGGGCCAGATCCGGCCCATGGGCCTTGAGTTTGACACCCCTGATCTACAGTCTCATCATTGGAAACTAACAAAAAAGAAACACCAAGACAGGCAGAATGAAACTGTGTTGAACCATAGCTAGGCAGATACTTTTACACTACAACCAAACCAGTCAAATAGCCCATATAAACAACTGATAAAATGCAAGGCAATGATTTCTTCAAATCTTCCCAATGGACTACTGAAAATCTTTTACACTATTGGGAAAGAGATGGAAATACACCATGTAGAGCCAAGGTAAGCAGTATCTGGGATACAAATTACTGTACTATAAATGAAAAGAAGCTCATAGAATATTCAAACAGGTTCCTGCAAACTGCACCAACTCTTCATTTTGTCCTTTGTGCAATACTGCTGTATCCAAGCTCCCTTCAGTTCACAGCCTTCCTAAACCTGATGCTCTCAAGACAAATATGCAACTGCCATCCATTCCTAACCCTGGCACAAACAAAACAGCAATTCAACATCCTTAAAGACAGCAGCAGAAATTAAGAGAGGAGGAAGCAAACCTCACTGCAAAGTTCATACATCCTCGGTGGAGAAAAGTCACATGAACTTTTAAGATGCCTTATCAAAAGGAGGGCAAGAAAAGAGAAAGTAAAATTGGGTGTGATATCCCAAGACTTTCACCACCACCACCACCACCACCACCAAAGCTGGCAGCTCGATCAATCAATCAACCAAGGCGTCAGAAGGCACCTCAACCCAATCTTCCCACCCCATGTGGGCCAGGTTGTTGCTTCACCCGAGTTTTAACAGAACAAATAAGATGGGGGGGGAAGCAGTATAAGGAAGGACCCCTCCCCTCCTTTACCATT
>QLTV01001509.1:115857-127312 GCA_003457575.1 Thermophis baileyi
CTTTCCCTCCCTCCCCCCTTTCCTTTCCTTTCCTTTCCTTTCCTTTCCTTTCCTTTCCTTTCCTTTCCTTTCCTTTCCTTCTTTCCTTTCCTTTCCTCCCTTCTTTCCTCTCCTTCTTTCTTTTCCTTCTCTTTCCTTTCCTTTCCTTCTTTCCTCTCCTCTGCTTTCCTTCTTTCCTTTCCTTCTTTCCTTCCTTCCTTTCTTTCTTGTCTCTATCTCCCTTCCTCTTTCTTTCTTTCTCTTTCTCTCTTCTCAGCGGCAGGAGAAGGAAGAAAGTGCTCTGGGAGGGAGGGCGGCCCGGCGCCGCTGCCGCACGTCTCGCCTTCGGTCCCGGGCAGCATCAGGGCACGCACCTACGGAGCTCCTCATGCTCCGGGGCTGGCGGGGGCTTTGGCAGGGCAGGGCAGGGAGACAGTGACGCTGCCTGGAGAGCCGACGGATGGGTGTGCCGGGCGCTCCCGCCCGCCCCTCGCTCCGGCCGTCTCCCGGGAAGTTCGCAGGAAGTGGCGGCGGGTGGAGCTGGGCAGGGGGGCAGCGCCCAGCAAGGAAGGCTGGACGGGGAGGCGCGGCCGATTGTCTCTTCATGCTGCCCGCTTTGCTTGTGGGGCGGATGGCCTGGAAGCTGCTGGTGGTGCCCAGCTAAGAAGCACGGTTGAGCGGGGCCGGGGCAGCGCAGCCTATTGCGCGGATGGGCCTCGTGGTGGTGGGCTTCGCTGCAAGCCGGCGTCCCTGGCCAACCCGGCTTTGCGACACCCACTTGAGCAGCCATGAGCCCCCATGGCCTGGGCCAAGGGAAGCGCTGGCCGGTCTTCAGCCTGCCCAGTCCCCTGCGAGGTTGGTGGCCAGTAGGTGGGCGGGCGGCCCTTGGTGGAGACGCAGCTGCTGCTGCTCTGGGGCTGAGAAGGGGGAGGCAGCACTCTCAGACCCCCCTCGGAACCAGAGGAGCAGTCGCAGCCGCAGCAGCTGCCGCCAGCCTCTCAAGGGTGGGACCGGGCAGGCTGGAGACCGGCCGGCGCTTCCCTTGGCCCAGGCCATGGGGGCTCATGGCTGCTCAAGCAGGGAAGAGCCCCGCACGGCTTCCACCGTCTGCTTTTCTCGGGAGGCTTCAAGTCCCAGCTGAGCGTTTATGAAAAGGCAACTTATTTAAGGGGAAGCGCCAGGACGGGCATCGCGAAGCCCGCAGCCAGGTCGGGCAGGGATGCCAGCTTGCAGCGAAGCCCCCCACCATGAGGGCCCTGAGAAGCTGGCGGCAGCTGCTGCGGCTGCTCCTCTGGTTCCGAGGGGGGTCTGAGAGTGCATGTGCAGCCCCGGGACATACGCTTGCCTTCGGAGCCCTGCCGCTGCCACTTCCCCCCTTCTCAGCCCCAGAGCAGCAGTAGCTGCGCCTCCACCAAGGGCCGCCAACCTCGGAAGGCAAGTGTCCATTGCGTCTGCTCCCCGGACCGGATGCCGTTTACCAAGATTTCTCCACGGACCACCAAAATTTTCTCACAGACCACCAGTGGTCCACGGACCACCGGTTGGTGACCTGTGATCTAGTCCAACCCCCGCCCAGGTAGGAGACCCTACTACACCATTTCTGACAGATGGCTGTCCAGTCTCCTCTTGAAAGCTTCCAGTGATGAACCTCCCACAACTTCCGAAGGCAAGCTGTTCCATTGGTTGATTGTTCTGTCAGAAAATTTCTCCTCCTTTCCAGGTTGAATCTCTCCTTGTTCAGTTTCCATCCATTATTCCTTGTCTGGCCTTCTGGTGCTTTGGAAAATAGCTTGACCCCCTCCTCTCTGTGACAGCCCCTCAAATACTGGAACACTGCTATCATGTCTCCCCTGGTCCTTCTCTTCACTAAAATACTAAAACAGATATACCGCTCAGGGTAAAGTCAAAAAGTCTTCCAGTTGAGCTTGACTTCTGATTGATAAAGTTCATGTACTGTATTTTTCGGACT
The DNA here is from genome assembly GCA_003457575.1 of Thermophis baileyi. Taxonomy (NCBI): domain Eukaryota; kingdom Metazoa; phylum Chordata; class Lepidosauria; order Squamata; family Dipsadidae; genus Thermophis; species Thermophis baileyi. Next base: position 117,806 of record QLTV01001509.1, read on the forward strand.
ATAAAACGCACCGGTGTATAAGACGCACCAAGATTTCGAAGAGGAAAAGAATATTAAGAGATATTATAAGAGTAAGAAAAAAAAGTTTTTGTCCTCCCTGGCCCCCAGGAGCACTCTGCAGGCCTCCCAAACCCTCTGCGCGCCCCATTTTTTGCAAAAACGGGCCCATTTTTCGCAAAAATGGGACACGGGGGCGGGGCTTCGGGATGCCAAAAATGGCTGTATTCGGTGTAAAAGACGCACCAACATTTCCACCCTCTTTTAGGAGGGAAAAAGGTGCGTCTTATACTCCGAAAAATACGGTAGTTTCTTGGCAGCAGTATGGAAATGTTTCTTTGATTCTAATCTATTCCATCGCTTACTTGGTCAAGAATGTTGAATGGTCGCAGGAGGCCCATCATTTCTGGTCTGCAAAACTCCAGAGGACCACTAGGGGGCAGCAAGAAGGAAATATAGAAAAACCAGTCCTTTGCTGCCACACAGAGGTCACCCCATATAAAAGTTTTCTATTGCTTTTCTGGGGTTCATCTGGAGTTTTGCAGGCCTTATGGGAGCACTGATACTCATTATTGAAGAGAAACACTATACATTTTTAACAAGGTGGATGAGATTGGCATAGCCTGGATATGATAGTGTGTCACACTAAGTTCTCTGCTGTGCATATATGTCTCACAACTTGTATTAGAAAATGATCAAGACCTTTGTTAGAAGACTGGAGAAAGATACTACAACTACATTTTATTTATTATTAGATTTTTATCCCACATTTATTTTTATAAATAAGTCAGTAAACATACCTTATCTTCCTTCTTCCAATTTCCCCACAACAACTGTGAGGTAGGTTGGGCTGAGAAAGTGTGATTGGTCCATCGAGGTGGTTTTTCATTCCTAAAGTGGGACTAGAGCTCTTGGTCCAGCACCTTAATAACTAGACCAAACTGGCTGTCTTTATTTAAACTTTATTTAAAGTTTTATTTATTTAAACTGAAATGGTTTAATAGTTGAAATAGTGCTAGACCCATCTTGCTGGGTCAACTCTGAAGCTGTGGGTCTGGCACTTTCCTATGGGGAGAATTCAGCATCCCTACCATCCTCTGGCTTCTCTGCTTTTTCCCATTCCTGCAGAAATCAGAACAACCATAGTCCTTTGTTCTCATGTTGCCAGAATTTTTAAATTGAGCTTTATTTTTATATTCTGAGGTCATGGCAAGGAAGGATGAAAGCATTGACTGGAAGCTCTTATTAATGCTACTCTATTGGCCAGAAGAAGGGAAAGAGCACTGAGTTGTAGGAACATTCATAAAATGGTTTGAAAATATGTCTTAACGGTTTGGGGAAAAGAAGCCAGTGACTTCAAAAGTATTTCCCTAATGAGATTTAGCTGAAGAAGAGCAGTTTCCTTACCAGATTGAACTTTACACAGGTGAGATATCAATTCTCAAAATTGGCTCAGAATGACTGAGAATTATGGAAATTGCAGCCCAATACATCATGAAACTGTTAGCCGTAAACATCCGACAGATCCATTCATCTGATGTGCCTTGCCCAAACAGAACTTAAGCTGGAACGGTAGATTAAAATCTCTTTAAGTACACACATAAGGAATGGCACCTCACCCAAGAGGAGAGGAGCAGCTTAGAAAGGTTAAAAATCACTTTCTGTTCAAAACTTCCAAAGTCAATATAAATAATAAAGGCGATAGTGGGCATCCTTGTCTTGTTCCTTTTTTTTATATTAAAGCTCTCTGTATAGTCCCTGTTTACAATTACCTTAGTTGTTTGTTTATGATATATCATCTTAATTACATTTATAAATTCTTCTCCAAAGTCCATACAGTTTAGTTGATGTATCATAAATTGCCAACTTACTTTCACTCCCCAAATTGTTTTGTCAAACGATGATTGTAATCCAAGGTGGCCCACCGGACTATAGTCTACCCAGTACCCAAATAATCCAAAAAGCCAATTCCCTCAGTCACTAAGCAATTCCACAAGTCAAACGATGTTTGTAATCCACAGGGTTCAATAAGTTTCCAAAACAATTCACTTATCACCAAACAGACAAGGAATGGCCTTGCAGCTGTTTCCTTATCTGTCTTTAAGCTTTTTTTCCAGGTTTACTCCAGCTTGTGCTATACCTCTTTTTCACCACTAGATGTCATTCCAACTCCATCTTCCAGCTTGTAGAACGAAACTTAACTTTTCTTTCATTTGGTTGGTTTAAAAGATCACCCCATATCTTTCCAAAGTATTTTTAATTTTAATTATTTTCTAAGTTACTGTGTTATTCCAATCCAATCCACTTCTTTGCATTTAATGTTCTTACATTTGGTATTTGGTATTTTTCTGTGTCTGTCTCTTTCAGCGTTTAGATTGCCGCTTTCCCTTTCTTGGAGGAGGGAGTATAGTCTCTCGCCTCTAGAGACTTTCTTTGCTTTAAAAGTTGTTTTCCCCGGGAATAAGTTGCCGAGTGGTAGAAAAGGATAGATAATCTCACCCAGTTCTAGCACGCTGTCCACGGATCGCTAATTGTGCTTTTTCTCTTCGGTTGTCAGTAGCTTCGGACAGACCACACAAGTATGGCTGTCCTTTCCTCCGCCAGTTTGGAGAGCTTCCTCGGATCGAGCGGGAAGACCACCATCTCCCCGCGATCAACGAGGGTCCCCTTTCTTTGTCACCCCTTCAGGGTGACTTTGACCCCTTGGGGCCCCCAGAGTGAAATCAACCGGGCTTAGCGGAGCCCTGCATTTTCCCCGACTGTCTTGCCACGACATCAACCAGAAGTATATGAGTGAAACAACATATATATTTTGGATGAGTTATTGAATGACGAAGCCGGATTATAAAAACTGCTTATTTTGAATTGTCCTTCTGTAGTGGATTCAATACTGTAGATTATATAAAACTGACACAAATTTAGAGATAAATTTTAAAGGTGTATTGCTGGACTAACTATAGGGTATATGGTATTGTATTGTATTGTATTGTATTATATGGTTGCACCAACTATAAGATTGGTTGTAGAGGATAAAGGGTATTAAGGAAATAGCAGGTTGATGAGAAAAAAGTGGAGGGGTGGAACAAAAATAAGCACTTCAAATTTAACTAAAATTGGGGAAAAATCATCCTCCACACCAGCATCTGCAGCATCCAGCCCATCGAATCAGAGATCAATAGAAGCAATGCTACAACAAGAAAAAAACCAATGCTTTTCAAAAAGAAATACAATCTGTACTACAATCAATCCAAGAAGCAATCACTTCACATAAAGAGGAAACAAGAAGAAATCACAATGAGGCGAAAGGCAACTGGGAGGAGATGAAGGAACAGATCCATATTATGGATGCAAGATTAGGAAACTTTCAGCAAATGATAACAAAAAATGAACAAAGAATACAGAAAATAGAGGAGAAATCAGAAGAAGCAAAACAAAAAATGGAAGAAATAAATCAAAGACTGATGCAAGCAAATAAAAATCTGGAGGATACAGTCATAGCTTTAGAAATGGAAAAAGCAGCACACTTTTTAAGATTTCAGAACATATATGAAGATAAAGAAGATCTCCCGGAACTGATTATAGAGTTGTTAGCGGGTGCCCTAGAGATAGGAAAACAAGATGGGGGGGGAGATAGATGAAATATTTAGAATCAATTCAAGCTATGCAAGGAGACACAAGGTCCCTAGGGAGGTACATGTGAGATTTGTGAAAAAAATCAATAAGAGATGAAATATTGAGAAGGGTAAGAGATGACCCATTACAATATAGAGGAAAAGAGATTGTGGTTCTGAAACAGATCTCTAGGAGGGTAAGAGATTCACGGAAGCAATACCAATTTTTTACTATTAAACTAATTGAAAGAGAAGTAAATTTTAGATGGCTGATCCCAGAGGGAATTTTAGTCAATTGGGATGGTAAAAGATAGACTGGATTCTATAGATAAGGCAACAGAATTTTATGATAGCTATATAGCCTCGCCTGAGGGGAAAGACGCAAGAGAAAAAGTGGAATATAAAAGACAGGAGGAACTAACAGTAGAAGAGAGAAATCTACAATGAGAAGAAGGAGAAACAGAAAAGGCAGATCAAGAAAGAGCAAGGGTAAAATAACAGAGACAGGCAAGAACAACTAGAAGAATAAAACCTATATATAAGTAAAGGAGATGGAGAAGGAAAGTGGAATGTTGTCCATAAACATAAATGGACTGAATTCCCTGTTAAAAAGAATTTTTTTTACATAATTACAACAATTAAAAGTAGATATAATCTGTTCGCAAGAAACTCATGTAAAAGAATAACATGACAAATTANNNNAGACAACAATAGAAACATATATCTAAAAAAAAACAATTTAAAAATATATCAATATTAAAATAAAACATTCACACAAACATACATGGGCCAATCAGTCAGTTATTGGCCCCAGGCCTGCAAGAAAAGCCAGGTCTTAACGGCTTTACGGAAAGCCAGTAAGGTGGGGGTAGTACGGATCTCGGGGGGAAGTTGGTTCCACAGAGTCGGAGCGGCTACAGAGAAGGCCCTCCCCCGCGGGCCCGCCAGCAGACACTGTCATTTCATTCATCATTTGCATTCAAGAAACCCACATAAAAAACAGCATTGTAAATTACTGGAATGTCCAAAAATTGGGAAATTATATTTTTCATCAGCACAACAAAAGAAAAGAGGGGTAGCTTTATACATTAAGGAAACAATAAACTCCAAACAAATGTATGCAGATGAAGAAGGAAGGATCTTAATGGTGGAAATAGTGATGAACCAAAAACAGATACTGATGGTAGCAATATATGCGCCAAATAATAAGCAAGAAGAATTTTACCAAAAACTACATAAGGTATTGGAAATGGAATATCAAAATATTTGCTTAGTAGGACACTTTAACACAATTGTAGATGCAAAACTAGACTATAGGAGCAGTAAGACAGGAAAAAAGGAAAGAAAGATACTTCCTAAGGCATTTTTTAAAATGATAGAAGAAACTTGTATACAGGATATGTGGAGAGAAATGACCCCCCCCCCAAATCAATATACATTTTATTCAAATAGACATAAATCATGGTCCAGAATTGATATGATATGGATGTCACCCAAATTAAGAACAAATTTGCAGGAGATTGAGATAGAAACTAATATTTGGGCTGACCATAACCCGATAAAATTAAGCTGGAAAGGAGTAAAGAAAAAGCCGAGATGGACATTGAATCAATCTATATTAAAAGAGAAAGAATTTATGCAAACAATAGCAAAAGAAATGGATTTAAAAAAAAGAAAAGAAGAAAGAAGAGACATCATTGCAAAACGTATGGGATACAGCCAAAGCATATATTAGGGGATTAGCTATAACTTACATAGCGAGAAAGAACAAGGAAAAACAACAACATCAAATGATTTTGAGAGAAGAATTTTAAAAACTTGAACTAGAACTACAAAGAGATCCACAAAAGAAAACTCTTAAAAATCAAATGGAAATAATAAAACACAAATTGAATTTAATAGAAAAGGAAGAATTGGCGTAACAAATCGAAAGAGCAAAACAGAACTTTTTTTGAAAATGCCAACAAACCGGGAAGATAAATTGAAAAAAGAAAGAGAGAAGAAATTGATAAGTAAATTACAAGATGAGAAAGGATGTATACAGTTTCAAAATGAGATTTAAAGAAAGAATAATTGAAGAATTTTATGAAAAATTATATGATAAAGAAAAAATTTCGGAGGAAAAGATAATACAATATCTGGAAACAGCTAAACTACCAAAAGTGCCTGAGAATATTAAAAATATGTTAAATGAAAAAATAACGATGATGGAGTTGATGGAGGCGATAAAAAGGCAAAAAAATAATAAGATCCCAGGACCAGATGGATTACCAGCAGAGGTTTATAAACACTTACAAGACACGTTAAACCTGTCAATGTTAGATGTTTGTAATGAGGTGATGTTAGAGGCCAAAATACCAAACACCTGGACAGAAGCAAACATTACCCTAATTCCAAAAGAAGACAGATCTGACACAGGTAAAGAATTATAGACCAATATCATTATTGAATGCGGACTACAAAATATTTGCATCAATAATGGCAGAGAGACTAAAAAGATTTTTAAATGAATTTATTCATCCAGATCAAAATGGATTCCTACCAAAAAGACAAATAAAAAACAATGTAAGGTTTATCTTAGATACGTTGGAATATTATGAAATACAATCAGAAAAACAAATGGCACTGATCTTTTTAGACGCACAGAAAGCATTTGATAATGTAAATTGGCAATTTATGATGCAACAGTTAGATTGTATGGATTTTGGAGAGAAATTCATAAATATGATTAAGACATACCGTATTATAGACAAACAGCAAAAGAAATAGTTAATGGGGACTTTACAGAAAACTTTAATATAAAAAAAGGCACAAGAGAAGGATGTCCATTATCTCCATTACTATTTATATTAACATTGGAAGTGTTAAACAGAAATATTAGACAAGACCTAGAAATAAAAGGTATGGAGATAAAGAAGGAAAAATATAAATTACAAACATTCGCGGACGATTTGACATTTATCTTAGAAGAACCATTGGAAACCGGTCCCAAACTAATGAAAAGAATAGAAGAATATGGGGAAGTAGCAGGATTGAAAATAAATAAAGAAAAAACTAAAATAATAGTCAAAAATCTTACAGATAAACAAAAAAAATGAACTGACAAAAAAGACAGATCTTCAGATAGTTACGAAAGTTAAATATTTGGGAATATATCTAACAGCAAGATGCGCAACAATTAAAAAAAACTATACTTAGCTATTAAACCAAATAAAACTGGATTTGGAAAAATTTGCAATTATCAATGTTAGGAAGAATAGCGACTATAAAAATGAATATTCAACCGAAACTACTTTTCTTGTTCCAAAGGATTCCTATAAAAATAGAGAAAAAATATTTTGATGAGCTAAATACAATAATTTTGAAATTTATTTGGCAAGGGAAAAAAGCTAGAATAAGATTGAAAATGTTGCTTTGCACAACATTGGAAAAGCGAGGAAACACCTATGGAAGAAGATATAATTAAAAAATATTGAACTGTGCAGAAATGGACAGATTAACACTGAAGATAAAAGAAAAAGAAGACACAGAATATTTTTGAACTTGGGACTTGTTTTATCAATGGCTGGATAAAAGAGGTAGAAATTAGGAACTTAATAAGTATTACTATGTAAATGAATTGACCCAGACAGTATGCTGTTCATTAAGCACATATTGTATGTAAAGAGAAAACAAATTTTAAAAATATTATAAATAAATAAATAAATTGCCAACTTACATTGTCAAAAGCCTTCTGGGCATCTAAGAAGATTATTGCCATTTGTTTTCCTGGATGTGTTTCATAGTATTCTAATGTGTCTAAGATGATCCTTAAATTGTGCTTTATTTGTCTTTTTGGTAAGAAACCATTTTGATCTGAGTGGATAAATTCTGTCAAAAAGTTTTTCAGTCTCTCTGCTATTATTGAAGCAAAGATTTTATAGTCCACATTTAATAAAGATATTGTTCTATAGTTTTTTATCTGCGTCGAGTCTACATCCTCTTGGTATTAGTGTAATATTCGCTTCTATCCATGTATTTGGTAATTTGGCTTCTAATAATAACTCATTACAAACTTCCTTCAGTGGCGAACCTAACGTGTCTGAAAAACATTTATAAAATTCTGCCGGTAGCCCATCTGGGCCTGGAGTTTTATAATTTTTGTGTCTATCGCTTCTGTTAGTTCCCACATTGTTACTTTTCCATTTAGTATAGTTTTAAATTTTTCTGGGACTTTAGGTAGATTGGCTTCTTCCATGTGTTATTTTTTCCATAGATTTATTTTCTGTATCATATAACTTTTCATAATATTCTTTAACTATTCTTTTTATTGACTCATTTTGGAAATGTGTGTGTCCCTGATCATCTTGCAATTTATTTATCACCTTTACATACCCAAATCTGGTGAAGTTTGAAAAAATTGTGACATATAATTGTATATAACAATTACTGGTAATCAGTGGAACAACTTGCCTCCAGAAGTTGTAAATGCTCCAACACTGGAAGTTTTTAAGAAGAGATTAGATAACCATTTGTCTGAAGTGGTGTAGGGTTTCCTGCCTGGGCAGGGGGTTGGACTAGAAGACCTCCAAGGTCCCTTCCAACTCTTATTCTATTCTATAAAGACATTTTGGACACTGAAGGGAAATTAAAATTGAAGCAAGAGCTTGAAGAACAGGACATGGTATTATCATGGTGGCCTCAATTGCAAATACAATCTAGATACGATATAGATATGAAAAAATATGGCTTTTATAAAGGACAGACACCTTTTGATAAGACACTGTTGTACTCTGATGAAAAACTAAGAAGGTATATAACTTCTTACTAAATTTAAAAATGGAGGATGAACAAATAAAAGACACAATGGTACAATGGGAAAAAAAACTTTGGCTATAACATAGAATTAGAGAAATGGCAAAATTTATGGGAAAGGAACTATAGATTAACAATGGCAACTTCTTATAAATTTTATATAAAATATTTTATAGATGGCATTTACCACCTGCTAGGTTAGCTAAAACGTTTAAAAATATGTCTAGTAAATGTTGGAAATGTAATAAAAAAGGGCACATTTTATCATATGTGGTGGACTTGTGCTAAAACAAAAAAAAATTGGGCAAAAATACACAGATGGCTAGAAAAGATAATAGGAAAACATGTAGATTTTAAACCTGAACTGTTTTTATTAGGAATGATATCAGAAAAAATTGATAAGTATGTATTTAGTATTACATGTCTTAATAGCAGCGAGGATTATCTTTGCACAATATTGGAAAAATGAAGAAACACCGCAAGATGAAGAGATAATTAAGAAGATAGAATAGAATAGAATTTTATTGGCCAAGTGTGATTGAACACACAAGGAATTTGTCTTGGTGCATATGCTCTTAGTGTACATAAAAGAAAAGATACGTTCGTCAAGAATCATAAGGTACAACACTTAATGATAGTCCGGGTACAAATAAGCAATCAAATCATATTAGGAACCAGTCAATATAAATCATAAGGATACAAGCAACAAAGTTACAGTCATACAGTCATTAGTGGGAGGAGATGGGTGATGGGCATGATGAGAAGATTAATAGTAGTGCAGAGTTAGTGAAGAGTTTGACAGTGTTGAATCATAAGGTACAACACTTAATGATAGTCCGGGTACAAATAAGCAATCAAATCATATTAGGAACCAGTCAATATAAATCATAAGGATACAAGCAACAAAGTTACAGTCATACAGTCATTAGTGGGCGGAGATAGGTGATAGGAACGATGAGATGATTAATAGTAGTGCAGACTTTGTAAATAGTTTGACAGTGTTGAGGGAATTATTTGTTTAGCAGAGTGATGGCGTTCGGGGAAAAACTGTTCTTGTGTCTAGTTGTTCTGTTGCGCAGTGCTCTATAGCGTCGTTTTGAGGGTA